>CADEHL010001070.1:1605604-1711638 GCA_902827135.1 Harpagifer antarcticus
TTTAAAGAGTCCTCTCCTGCTGATGTTCAGGTGTATATCAGTATGTAGTGTCTCTACTTTAAAGAGTCCTCTCCTGCTGATGTTTCAGGTGTATATCAGTATGTAGGTCTCTACTTTAAAGAGTCCTCTCCTGCTGATGTTCAGGTGTATATCAGTATGTAGTGTCTCTACTTTAAAGAGTCCTCTCCTGCTGATGTTCAGGTGTATATCAGTATGTAGTGTCTCTACTTTAAAGAGTCCTCTCCTGCTGATATTCAGGTGTATATCAGTATGTAGTGTCTCTACTTTAAAGAGTCCTCTCCTGCTCTCCACTTTATTAACACTCTTACACACTATATACAAAGCAGTGTGTTTTTGATATGCATTTGAACATGCTTTAACCTTCCTCCCTGTAATCCATCCTGATTGGATGATAGTGTAAACCTAAAGCCCCACAATATCCTGTTCTCTCCAAGAAACTCTTGGGGACTTATGGATTTAAAAAATAAGGGTTTTTGGGGGGGAAGGGCCGCCATGACTCTCGTGGCCGATCGAGTTTCATGAAGAATGTGCTTCTTCTTCTTCTGCTGTTACTTTAATCTAACCACGGCAGCAGAGAGAAATGCCCGGTCTGCTGACCTCAGGGTAACCCAGCGGCTCCTTCCTGATGAAAACACGACATGTGTATACTTTATATTCAAATTCAAATGTTATTGTCCTCTGCACAGGACAGCGTAGATATCACAAATACAAAAAAGGATTCCTAACTATTTGTGGAAATTAGAATAGCGATCATTAAATACACTTTAGCTAGTGTGCACATGGAAACAAATGGAAAAGCGCTATTAAAATCCAATGTATTATTATTATTATGATGATGACAATAAAGCCTTGAATCTTGTCCACAGGACTGCCTGCATTCTACCATTTCTCTCACATTTCAATGTTGAGATTTCACAGTTTAAAGGTGTCCCCTCTTCTTCATGTCTCTTCTACATCAACATGTGTCCCCTCTTCTTCATGTCTCTTCTACATCAACATGTGTCCCCTCTTCTTCATGTCTCTTCTACATCACATGTCCCCTCTTCTTCATGTCTCTTCTACATCAACATGTGTCCCCTCTTCTTCATGTCTCTTCTACATCAACATGTGTCCCCTCTTCTTCATGTCTCTTCTACATCAACATGGTCCCCTCTTCTTCATGTCTCTTCTACATCAACATGTGTCCTCTTCTTCATGTCTCTTCTACATCAACATGTGTCCCCTCTTCTTCATGTCTCTTCTACATCAACATGTGTCCCCTCTTCTTCATGTCTCTTCTACATCAACATGTGTCCCCTCTTCTTCATGTCTCTTCTACATCAACATGTGTCCCCTCTTCTTCATGTCTCTTCTACATCAACATGTGTCCCCTCTTCTCATGTCTCTTCTACATCAACATGTGTCCCTCTTCTTCATGTCTCTTCTACATCAACATGTGTCCCCTCTTCTTCATGTCTCTTCTACATCAACATGTGTCCCCTCTTCTCCATGTCTCTTCTACATCAACATGTGTCCCCTCTTCTTCATGTCTCTCTACATCAACATGTGTCCCCTCTTCTTCATGTCTCTCTACATCAACATGTGTCCCCTCTTCTCCATGTCTCTTCTACATCAACATGTGTCCCCTCTTCTTCATGTCTCTTCTACATCAAATGTGTCCCCTCTTCTTCATGTCTCTTCTACATCAACATGTGTCCCCTCTTCTTCATGTCTCTTCTACATCACATGTGTCCCCTCTTCTTCATGTCTCTTCTACATCACATGTGTCCCCTCTTCTTTCATGTCTCATCTACATCAACATGTGTCCCCTCTTCTTCATGTCTCTCTACATCAACATGTGCCCCTCTTCTTCATGTCTCTTCTACATCAACATGTGTCCCTCTCTTCATGTCTCTTCTACATCAACATGTGTCCCCTCTTCTTCATGTCTCTTCTACATCACATGTGTCCCCTCTTCTCATGTCTCTTCTACATCAACATGTGTCCCCTCTTCTTCATGTCTCTCTACATCAACATTGGTCCCTCTTCTTCATGTCTCTTCTACATCAACATGTGTCCCCTCTTCTCCATGTCTCTTCTACATCAACATGTGTCCCCTCTTCTCATGTCTCTTCTACATCAACATGTGTCCCCTCTTCTTCATGTCTCTTCTACATCAACATGTGTCCCCTCTTCTTCATGTCTCTTCTACATCAACATGTCCCCTCTTCTCATGTCTCTTCTACATCAACATGTGTCCCCTCTTCTTCATGTCTTCTACATCAACATGTGTCCCCTCTTTTCATGTCTCTCTACATCAACATGTGTCCCCTCTTCTTCATGTCTCTTCTACATCAACATGTGTCCCCTCTCTTCATGTCTCTTCTACATCAACATGTGTCCCCTCTTCTTCATGTCTCTTCTACATCAACATGTGTCCCCTCTTCTCATGTCTCTTCTACATCAACATGTGTCCCCTCTTCTTCATGTCTCTTCTACATCAACATGTGTCCCCTCTTCTTCATGTCTCTTCTACATCAACATGTGTCCCCTCTTCTTCATGTCTCTTCTACATCAACATGTGTCCCCTCTTCTTCATGTCTCTTCTACTCAACATGTGTCCCCTCTTCTTCATGTCTCTTCTACATCACATGTGTCCCCTTTCTTCATGTCTCTTCTACATCAACATGTGTCCCTCTTCTTCATGTCTCTTCTACATCAACATGTGTCCCCTCTTCTCATGTCTCTTCACATCAACATGTGTCCCCTCTTCTTCATGTCTCTTCTACATCAACATGTGTCCCCTCTTCTCATGTCTCTTCTACATCAACATGTGTCCCTCTTTCTTCATGCTCTTCTACATCAACATGTGTCCCCTCTTCTTCATGTCTCATCTACATCAACATGTGTCCCCTCTTCTTCATGTCTCTTCTACATCAACATGTGTCCCCTCTTCTCATGTTCTCTGTCTCTCGACATCAACATGTGTCCCCTCTTCTTCATGTCTCTTCTACATCAACATGTGTCCCCTCTTCTTCATGTCTCTTCTACATCAACATGTGTCCCCTCTTCTTCATGTCTCTTCTACATCAACATGTGTCCCCTCTTCTTCATGTCTCTTCTACATCAACATGTGTCCCCTCTTCTTCATGTCTCTTCTACATCAACATGTGTCCCCCTCTTCTTCATGTCTCTTCTACATCAACATGTGTCCCCTCTTCTTCAGGTCTCTTCTACATCAACATGTGTCCCCTCTTCTTCATGTCTCTTCTACATCAACAGTGTCCCCTCTTCTTCACGTCTCTTCTACATCAACATGTGTCCCCTCTTCTAATGTCTCTCTACATCAACATGTGTCCCCTCTTCTTCATGTCTCTTCACATCAACATGTGTCCCCTCTTCTTCATGTCTCTCTCTTACATCAACATGTGTCCCACCTCTTCTTCATGTCTCTTCTACATCAACATGTGTCCCTCTTCTTCATGGTCTCTTCTACATCAACATGTGTTCCCCTCTCTTCTTCATGTCTCTTCTACATCAACATGTGTCCCCTCTTCTTCATGTCTCTTCTACATCACATGTGTCCCCTCTTCTTCATGTCTCCTTCTACATCAACATGTGTCCCCCTTCTTCTTCATGTCTCTTCTACATCAAACATGTGTCCCCTCTTCTTACATGTCCTCTTCTACATCAACAATGTGTCCCCTCTTCTTCATGTCTCTTCTACATCAACATGTGTCCCCTCTTCTTCATGTCTCTTCTACATCAACATGTGTCCCCTCTTCTTTCATGTCTCTTCTCTACATCAACATGTGTCCCCTCTTCTTCATGTCTCTCTACATCAACATGTGTCCCCTCTTCTTCATGTCTCTTCTACATCAAGCATGTGTCCCCTCTTCTTCATAGTCTCTCTACATCAACATGTGTCCCCCTCTTCCTTCATGTCTCTTCTACATCAACATGTGTCCCCTCTTCTTCATGTCTCTTCTACATCAACATGTGTCCCCTCTTCTTCCATGTCCTTCTACATCAACATGTGTCCCCTCTTCTTCATGTCTCTTCTTACATCAACATGTGTCCCCTCTTCTTCATGTCTCTTCTACATCAACATGTGTCCCCTCTTCTTCATGTCTCTTCTACATCAACATGTGTCCCCTCTTCTTCATGTCTCTTCTACATCACATGTGTCCCCTCTTCTTCTATGTCTCTTCTACATCAACATGTGTCCCCTCTTCTTCATGTCTCTTCTACATCAACATGTGTCCCCTCTTCTTCATGTCTCTTCTACATCAACATGTGTCCCCTCTTCTCATGTCTCTTCTACATCAACATGTGTCCCCTCTTCTTCATGTCTCTTCTACTCACAACATGTGTCCCCTCTTCTTCATGTCTCTTCTACATCAACATGTGTCCCCTCTTCTTTAGTCTCTTCTACATCAACATGTGTCCCCTCTTCTTCATGTCTCTTCTACATCAACATGTGTCCCCTCTTCTTCATGTCTCTTCTACATCAACATGTGTCCCCTCTTCTTCATGTCTCTTCTACATCAACATGTGTCCCCTCTTCTTCATGTCTCTTCTACATCAACATGTGTCCCCTCTTTTCGGTCTCTTCTACATCAACATGTGTCCCCTCTTCTTCATGTCTCTTCTACATCAACATGTGTCCCCTCTTCTTCATGTCTCTTCTACATCAACATGTGTCCCCTCTTCTTCATGTCTCTTCTACATCAACATGTGTCCCCTCTTCTTCATGTCTCTTCTACATCAACATGTGTCCCCTCTTCTTCATGTCCCTCTTCTCTATGTCTCTTCGACATCAACATGTGTCCCCTCTTCTTCATGTCTCTTCTACATCAACATGTGTCCCCTCTTCTTCATGTCTCTTCTACATCAACATGTGTCCCCTCTTCTTCATGTCTCTTCTACATCAACATGTGTCCCCCTCTTCTTCATGTCTCTTCTTATCAACATGTGTCCCCTCTTCTTCATGTCTCTTTCTACATCAACATGTGTCCCCTCTTCTCCATGTCTCTTCTACATCAACATGTGTCCCCTCTTCTTCATGTCTCTTCTACATCACCATGTGTCCCCTCTTCTTCATGTCTCTTCTACATCAACATGTGTCCCCTCTTCTTCATGTCTCTTCTTCATCAACATGTGTCCCCTCTTCTTCATGTCTCTTCTACATCAACATGTGTCCCCTCTTCTCCATGTCTCTTCTACATCAACATGTGTCCCCTCTTCTTCATGTCTCTTCTACATCAACATGTGTCCCCTCTTCTTCATGTCTCCTTCTACATCAACATGTGTCCCCTCTGTGGAAAGAGACTCTGAAAGTTTCAGGAACAAAGATTTTCTCTCTTTTTGATCCATTTCTTTAAAAACCTGTCTGAAAATGAGCTGATCAGATTTTGGCCACTTTGTGATGTCATAACGATGTTTTGGCTTGTGTAACCATTAGCCAATCAGAAACCAGGGTAACCCCCCCCCTCCTTATCACCTGAATCTCCTCTAGAGCTCCATTGAGTTCTTTGTAACCAAACCTCTCTCAGAGGGGCGTGGGGAGGGGCTCCTTATTTTCATCTAAAGTAACAGACAGAGAATCAGCACTTTGGAAACAGGGCTGAAACAGAGGGGATTATGGGTAATGCTGCAATGATCTGTTTGGTGTTTCAGCCAATCAGAGACAGGCTCTGTATATATCTGAGACCTGTGAGATATTGATGAGAAACAGTATCATAGGGGACCTTTAATGTTAGTTTTCCTGGGAATCAGAGAGTCTAAATCAGATCACGTTTTCCTGTGAGCCTGAAGGCAGCAGCAGAATCCACTCAGCTGCAGCCTCTAAAACACAGCACTACATTTAAACTGGGCAATGTTGTGTCATGGCGGAAGAAAAAAAACCTAACACACATATATAATTTGTGTTTTCTCAGCTTGCTGTGTGCAGTGAGGCTGACGGTCACCGTGGGAACTGATGACGTGCACACACACTTCTCCTGAACACACACACACACACTTCACCTGATCATATGATGGGAGAAAGCAGCTGCTTCCAGATGTGGTCGATGTCGTGGTTGTTCCTGCAAAGTTGTGTTTGGCAGGTCCTCTTCCTCCTCTTTCTCTTCCTCCTCTTCCTCCTCCTCCTCCTCCTCCTCTATTCATATGTAAATGCTGGACAGCTTGTACTCTGTCATGGTAAACGAGTTACACACAGAGTTGCATTTATTTGAGCGGTTACACCTATAAACTGTGAAAATACAATCAAATGGGACTATAGGGTAATACAGGCAAAAACATATGTTGCTACCATAACATGTCTTCTTTGCAAAAAGTGGAAAGAAAACATCATAAATACACGTTAAGATGTGTAACTTTATCTCTAGACTTATCTTAAACCAACCAAAAGTTAGCATTACATAAAGCCAAACTTGCATATTTCAGCATTTCTGTAAAAACTTGTAATACAAAATATAATTGTCTTTAAGTTAATAATCAAAAGTTTCATGTTGATATGTAGTCGTGTTTCATTTCAGTAGCACTTAGAAACACTACACTCCCAGCTTCATTACATCTGAAGGACTTCCCACACGGTTGATCACTTTTGCCTGGTTTATATTTCACTTTACTCCCGAAAACATGACAAAAATCGCTATTTTGACGGCTTTTGCCAGTATTTGTTGACTTACTTATTGATACCTAGAGATATAGATAATGCCCTCTATGTCAACACAACAACCTTCCTGAAATGTATGCACCAAACGGATTCAGATCTATATTTATTGGATGGTTTTACAGAATGGTTTGATCACTTTTGCCTTATTATATTTAACTTTATTCCTAAAACATGAAAATAAAGGTTTTGATGGATGTTGACATTTCTTTTTGATCATAGAGTAAAACCTACATATTCAATCATAACCTTACAGACAACATGTTATACAAGTAAGTACTGACTGTTAGTTATCAGGTTTCACAGTGATATCTATAGTGTCTTGCAAAATGAATTTAAAATCATGTTGTTTCTCAAAATAAGCTCCAAAAACTTCCACTTCAGTAACATCTGCATTTCAATCAGGAGAGACGGTGTTGATGTATGTAGTTGGGGTCGGTCTGAAGGGGAGGGGCTTAGCTTGACTCTGGTGGTGGTGAATGGATAGTTGGGGTCGGTCTGAAGGGGAGGGGCTTAGCTTGAAGGGTGGTGAATGGATAGTTGGCTTCGGTGAGGGAGGCTTAGCTTGACTCTGGTGGTGGTGAATGGATAGTTGGCTTCGGTCTGAAGGGGAGGGGCTTAGCTTGACTCTGGTGGTGGTGAATGGATAGTTGGGGTCGGTCTGAAGGGGAGGGGCTTAGCTTGACTCTGGTGGTGGTGAATGGATAGTTGGGGTCGGTCTGAAGGGGAGGGGCTTAGCTTGACTCTGGTGGTGGTGAATGGATAGTTGGCTTCGGTCTGAAGGGAGGGGCTTAGCTTGACTCTGGTGATGGTGAATGGATGGTTGGGGTCGGTCTGAAGGGGAGGGGCTTAGCTTGACCCTGGTGTGGTGAATGGATAGTGTGGGTCGGTCTGAAGGGGAGGGGCTTGCTTGACTCTGGTGGTGGTGAATGGATAATTGGGGTCGGTCTGAAGGGAGGGGCTTAGCTTGACCCTGGTGGTGGTGAATGGATAGTTGGGGTCGGTCTGAAGGGAGGGGCTTAGCTTGACCCTGGTGGTGGTGAATGGATAGTTGGGGTCGGTCTGAAGGGAGGGGCTTAGCTTGACTCTGGTGGTGGTGAATGGATAGTTGGGGTCGGTCTGAAGGGGAGGGCTTAGCTTGACTCTGGTGGTGGTGAATGGATAGTTGGGGTCGGTCTGAAGGGGAGGGGCTTAGCTTGACTCTGTGGTTGGTGAATGGATAGTTGGGTCGGTCTGAAGGGGAGGGCTTAGCTTGACTCTGGTGGTGGTGAATGGATAGTGGGGTCGGTCTGAAGGGGAGGGCTTAGCTTGACCCTTGGTGGTGGTGAATGGATAGTTGGGTCGGTCTGAAGGGGAGGGGCTTAGCTTGACGCTGGTGGTGGTGAATGGATAGTTGGTTCGGTCTGAAGGGGAGGGGCTTAGCTTGACCCTGGTGGTGGTGAATGGATGATAGTTTGGGGTCGGTCTGAAGGGGAGGGGCTTAGTTGGGGTCGGTCTGAAGGGGAGGGCTTAGCTTACCAATTGGTGGTGGTGAATGGATAGTTGGGGTCGGTCTGAAGGGGAGGGGCTTAGCTTGACTCTGGTGGTGGTGATGGATAGTGGGGTCGGTCTGAAGGGGAGGGGCCTTAGCTTGACCCTGGTGGTGGTGAATGGATAGTTGGGGTCGGTCTGAAGGGGAGGGGCTTAGCTTGACTCTGGTGGTGGTGAATGGGATAGTTGGGGTCGGTCTGAAGGGGAGTGGCTTAGCTTGACTCTGGTGGTGGGAATGCGAATAGTTGGCTTCGGTCTGAAGGGGAGGGGCTTATCTTGACTCTGGTGGTGGTGAATGGATAGTTGGCTTCAGTCTGAAGGGGAGGGGCTTAGCTGACTCTGGTGATGGTGAAAGGATGGTTGGGGTCGGTCTGAAGGGGAGGGGATTAGCTTGACCCTGGTGGTGGTGAATGGATAGTTGGGGTCGGTCTGAAGGGGATGGGCCTTAGCTTGACCCTGGTGGTGGTGAATGGATAGTTGGGGTCGGTCTGAAGGGGAGGGGCTTAGCTTGACTCTGGTGGTGGTGAATGGATAGTTTGGCTTCGGTCTGAATGGGAATGGCTTGGCTTGACTCTGGTGGTGGTGAATGGATAGTTGGGTTCGGTCTGAAGGGGGAGGGGCTTAGCTTGACTCTGGTGATGGTGAATGGATAGTTGGCTTCGGTCTGAAGGGGAGGGGCTTAGCTTGACTCTGGTGGTGGTGAATGGATAGTTGGCTTCGGGCTGAAGGGGAGGGGCTTAGCTTGACCCTGGTGGTGGTGAATGGATAGTTGGGTTCGGTCTGAAGGGGAGGGGCTTAGCTTGATGCTGGTGGTGGTGAATGGATAGTTGGGTTCGGTCTGAAGGGGAGGGGGCTTAGCTTGACCCTGGTGGTGGTGAATGGATAGTTGGGTTCGGTCTGAAGGGGAGGGGCTTAGCTTGACGCGGTGGTGGTGAATGGATAGTTGGCTTCGGTCCTGAAGGGGAGGGGCTTAGCTTGACCCTGGTGGTGGTGAATGGATAGTTGGGGTCGGTCTGAAGGGGAGGGGTCTTAGCTTGACTCTGGTGGTGGTGAATGGATAGTTGGCTTCGGTCTGAAGGGGAGGGGCTTAGCTTGACCCTGGTGGTGGTGAATGGATAGTTGGGGTCGGTCTGAAGGGGAGGGATGCTTAGCTTGACTTCGGTGGTGGTGAATGGATAGTTGGGGTCGGTCTGAAGGGGATGGGCCTTAGCTTGACCCTGGTGGTGGTGAATGGATAGTTTGGGTCGGTCTGAAGGGGAGGGGCTTAGCTTGACTCTGGTGGTGGTGAATGGATAGTTGGGGTCGGTCTGAAGGGGATGGGGCTTAGCTTGACCCTGGTGGTGGTGAATGGATAGTTGGGGTCGGTCTGAAGAGGGAGGGGCTTAGCTTGACTCTGGTGGTGGTGAATGGATAGTTGGGGTCGTCTGAAGGGGAGGGGCTCTAGCTTTGACTCTGGTGGTGGTGAATGGATAGTTGGGGTTCGGTCTGAAGGGAGTGGCTTAGCTTGACTCTGGTGGTGGTGAATGGATAGTTGGGGTCGGTCTGAAGGGGAGGGGCTTAGCTTGACTCTGGTGGTGGTGAATGGATAGTTGGCTTCGGTCTGAAGGGGAGGGCTTAGCTTGACTCTGGTGGTGGTGAATGGATAGTTGGGTCGGTCTGAAGGGGAGGGGCTTAGCTTGACTCTGGTGTGGTGAATGGATTTGGGGTCGGTCTGAAGGGGAGGGGCTTAGCTTGACCCTGGTGGTGGTGAATGGATAGTTGGGGTCGGTCTGAAGGGGAGGGGCTTAGCTTGACCCTGGTGGTGGTGAATGGATGTTGGGGTGGTCTGAAGGGGAGGGGCTTAGCTTGACTGGTGGTGGTGAATGGATAGTTGGTCGGTCTGAAGGGGATGGCTTGGCTTGACTTGATGGTGGTGGTGAATGGATAGTTGGGTTCGGTCTGAAGGGGAGGGGCTTAGCTTGACTCTGGTGATGGTGGTGAATGGATAGTTGGCTTCGGTCTGAAGGGGAGGGGCTTAGCTTGACTCTGGTGGTGGTGAATGGATAGTTGGGCTTCGGGCTTGAAGGGGAGGGCATTAGTTGACCCTGGTGGTGGGTGGTGGTGAATGGATAAGTTGGGTTCGGTCTGAAGGGGAGGGGCTTAGGCTGATGCTGGTGGATTGGTGAATGGATAGTTCGGCTTCGGTTCTGAAGGGGCGGGGCCTTAGCTGACCCCTGGTGGTGGTGAATGGATAGTTGGGTTCGAGTCTGAAGGGGCAGGGGCTTAGCTTGACGCTGGTGGTGGTGAATGGATTAGTTGGCTTCGGTCTGAAGGGGAGGGGCTTAGCTTGACCCTGGGTGGTGGTGAATGGATAGTTGGTTCGGGTCTGAAGGGAGGGGCTTAGCTTGACTCTGGTGGTGTGTTTGAATGGATAGTTGGCTTCGGTCTGAAGGGGAGGGGCTTTCTTAGCTTGACCCTGGTGGTGGTGAATGGATAGTTGGGGGTCGGTCTGAAAGGGGAGGGGCTTAGCTTGACTCTGGTGGTGGTGAATGGATAGTTGGGGTCGGTCTGAAGGGGAGGGGCTTAGCTTGACCCTGGTGGTGGTGGTGAATGGATAGTTGGGGTCGGTCTGAAGGGGAGGGGCTTAGCTTGACTCTGGTGGTGGTGAATGGATAGTTGGGGTCGGTCTGAAGGGGAGGGGCTTAGCTTGACCCTGGTGGTGGTGAATGGATAGTTGGGGTCGGTCTGAAGGGGAGGGGCTTAGCTTGGACTCTGGTGGTGGTGAATGGATAGTTGGGGTCGGTCTGAAGGGGAGGGGCTTAGCTTGACTCTGGTGGTGGTGAATGGATAGTTGGGGTCGGTCTGAAGGGGAGTGGCTTAGCTTGACTCTGGTGGTGGTGAATGGATAGTTGGCTTCGGTCTGAAGGGGAGGGGCTTAGCTTGACCCTGGTGGGGTGGTGAATGGATAGTTGGCTTCAGTCTGAAGGGGAGGGGCTTAGCTTGACTCTGGTGATGGTGAATGGATGGTTGGGGTCGGTCTGAAGGGGAGGGGCTTAGCTTGACCCTGGTGGTGGTGAATGGATAGTTGGGGTCGGTCTGAAGGGGAGGGGCTTAGCTTGACCCTGGTGGTGGTGAATGGATAGTTGGGGTCGGTCTGAAGGGGAGGGGCTTAGCTTGACTCTGGTGGTGGTGAATGGATAGTTGGGGGTCGGTCTGAAGGGGAGGGGCTTAGCTTGACCCTGGTGGTGGTGAATGGATAGTTGGGGTCGGTCTGAAGGGGAGGGGCTTAGCTTGACTCTGGTGTGGTGAATGGATAGTTGGGGTCGGTCTGAAGGGGAGGGGCTTAGCTTGACTCTGGTGGTGGTGAATGGATAGTTGGGGTCGGTCTGAAGGGGAGGGGCTTAGCTTGACTCTGGTGGTGGTGAATGGATAGTTGGCTTCGGTCTGAAGGGGAGGGGCTTAGCTTGACTCTGGTGGTGGTGAATGGATAGTTGGCTTCAGTCTGAAGGGGAGGGGCTTAGCTTGACTCTGGTGATGGTGAATGGATGGTTGGGGTCGGTCTGAAGGGGAGGGGCTTAGCTGACCCTGGTGGTGGTGAATGGATAGTTGGGGTCGGTCTGAAGGGGATGGGCTTAGCTTGACCCTGGTGGTGGTGAATGGATAGTTGGGGTCGGTCTGAAGGGGAGGGGCTTAGCTTGACTCTGGTGGTGGTGAATGGATAGTTGGCTTCGGTCTGAAGGGGAATGGCTTGGCTTGACTCTGGTGGTGGTGAATGGATAGTTGGCTTCGGTCTGAAGGGGAGGGGCTTAGCTTGACTCTGGTGATGGTGAATGGATAGTTGGCTTCGGTCTGAAGGGGAGGGGCTTAGCTTGACTCTGGTGGTGGTGAATGGATAGTTGGCTTCGGTCTGAAGGGGAGGGCTTAGCTTGACCCTGGTGGTGGTGAATGGATAGTTGGGTTCGGTTCTGAAGGGGAGGGGCTTAGCTTGACGCTGGTGGTGGTGAATGGATAGTTGGCTTCGGTCTGAAGGGGAGGGGCTTAGCTTGACCCTGGTGGTGGTGAATGGATAGTTGGGTTCGGTCTGAAGGGGAGGGGCTTAGCTTGACGCTGGTGGTGGTGAATGGATAGTTGGCTTCGGTCTGAAGGGGAGGGGCTTAGCTTGACCCTGGTGGTGGTGAATGGATAGTTGGGGTCGGTCTGAAGGGGAGGGGCTTAGCTTGACTCTGGTGGTGGTGAATGGATAGTTGGGGTCGGTCTGAAGGGGAGGGGCTTAGCTTGACGCTGGTGGTGGTGAATGGATAGTTGGGGTCGGTCTGAAGGGGAGGGGCTTAGCTTGACTCTGGTGGTGGTGAATGGATAGTTGGGGTCGGTCTGAAGGGAGGGGCTTAGCTTGACCCTGGTTGGTGGGTGAATGGATAGTTGGGGTCGGTTCTGAAGGGGAGGGGTCTTAGCTTGACTCTGGTGGTGGTGAATGGATAGTTGGCTTCGGTCTCTGAAGGGGAGGGGCTTTAGCTTGACTCTGGTGATGGTGAATGGATGGTTGGGGTCGGTCTGAAAGGGAGGGGCTTAGCTTGACCCTGGAGGTGGTGAATGGATAGTTGGGTTCGGTCTGAAGGGGAGGGGCTTAGCTTGACGCTGGTGGTGGTGAATGGATAGTTGGCTTCGGTCTGAAGGGGAGGGGCTTAGCTTGACCCTGGTGGTGGTGAATGGATAGTTGGGGTCGGTCTGAAGGGGAGGGGCTTAGCTTGACCCTGGTGGTGGTGAATGGATAGTTGGGGTCGGTCTGAAGGGGAGGGGCTTAGCTTGACTCTGGTGGTGGTGAATGGATAGTTGGGGTCGGTCTGAAGGGGAGGGGCTTAGCTTGACCCTGGTGGTGGTGAATGGATAGTTGGGGTCGGTCTGAAGGGGAGGGGCTTAGCTTGACTCTGGTGGTGGTGAATGGATAGTTGGGGTCGGTCTGAAGGGGAGTGGCTTAGCTTGACTCTGGTGGTGGTGAATGGATAGTTGGCTTCGGTCTGAAGGGGAGGGGCTTAGCTTGACTCTGGTGGTGGTGAATGGATAGTTGGCTTCAGTCTGAAGGGGAGGGGCTTAGCTTGACTCTGGTGATGGTGAATGGATGGTTGGGGTCGGTCTGAAGGGGAGGGGCTTAGCTTGACCCTGGTGGTGGTGAATGGATAGTTGGGGTCGGTCTGAAGGGGATGGGCTTAGCTTGACCCTGGTGGTGGTGAATGGATAGTTGGGGTCGGTCTGAAGGGGAGGGGCTTAGCTTGACTCTGGTGGTGGTGAATGGATAGTTGGCTTCGGTCTGAAGGGGAATGGCTTGGCTTGACTCTGGTGGTGGTGAATGGATAGTTGGGTTCGGTCTGAAGGGGAGGGGCTTAGCTTGACTCTGGTGATGGTGAATGGATAGTTGGCTTCGGTCTGAAGGGGAGGGGCTTAGCTTGACTCTGGTGGTGGTGAATGGATAGTTGGCTTCGGTCTGAAGGGGAGGGGCTTAGCTTGACCCTGGTGGTGGTGAATGGATAGTTGGGTTCGGTCTGAAGGGGAGGGGCTTAGCTTGACGCTGGTGGTGGTGAATGGATAGTTGGCTTCGGTCTGAAGGGGAGGGGCTTAGCTTGACCCTGGTGGTGGTGAATGGATAGTTGGGTTCGGTCTGAAGGGGAGGGGCTTAGCTTGACGCTGGTGGTGGTGAATGGATAGTTGGCTTCGGTCTGAAGGGGAGGGGCTTAGCTTGACCCTGGTGGTGGTGAATGGATAGTTGGGGTCCGTCTGAAGGGGAGGGGCTTAGCTTGACTCTGGTGGTGGTGAATGGATAGTTGGGGTCGGTCTGAAGGGGAGGGGCTTAGCTTGACCCTGGTGGTGGTGAATGGATAGTTGGGGTCGGTCTGAAGGGGAGGGGCTTAGCTTGACTCTGGTGGTGGTGAATGGATAGTTGGCTTCGGTCTGAAGGGGAGGGGCTTAGCTTGACTCTGGTGATGGTGAATGGATGGTTGGGGTCGGTCTGAAGGGGAGGGGCTTAGCTTGACCCTGGAGGTGGTGAATGGATAGTTGGGGTCGGTCTGAAGGGGACGGGCTTAGCTTGACCCTGGTGGTGGTTAATGGATAGTTGGGGTCGGTCTGAAGGGGAGGGGCTTAGCTTGACTCTGGTGGTGGTGAATGGATAGTTGGGGTCGGTCTGAAGGGGAGGGGCTTAGCTTGACTCTGGTGGTGGTGAATGGATAGTTGGCTTCGGTCCGAAGGGGAATGGCTTGGCTTGACTCTGGTGGTGGTGAATGGATAGTTGGGTTCGGTCTGAAGGGGAGGGGCTTAGCTTGACTCTGGTGGTGGTGAATGGATAGTTGGCTTCGGTCGGAAGGGGAGGGGCTTAGCTTGACTCTGGTGGTGGTGAATGGATAGTTGGCTTCGGTCTGAAGGGGAGGGGCTTAGCTTGACCCTGGTGGTGGTGAATGGATAGTTGGGTTCGGTCTGAAGGGGAGGGGCTTAGCTTGACGCTGGTGGTGGTGAATGGATAGTTGGCTTCGGTCTGAAGGGGAGGGGCTTAGCTTGACCCTGGTGGTGGTGAATGGATAGTTGGGGTCGGTCTGAAGGGGAGGGGCTTAGCTTGACCCTGGTGGTGGTGAATGGATAGTTGGGGTCGGTCTGAAGGGGAGGGGCTTAGCTTGACTCTGGTGGTGGTGAATGGATAGTTGGGGTCGGTCTGAAGGGGAGGGGCTTAGCTTGACCCTGGTGGTGGTGAATGGATAGTTGGGGTCGGTCTGAAGGGGAGGGGCTTAGCTTGACTCTGGTGGTGGTGAATGGATAGTTGGGGTCGGTCTGAAGGGGAGTGGCTTAGCTTGACTCTGGTGGTGGTGAATGGATAGTTGGCTTCGGTCTGAAGGGGAGGGGCTTAGCTTGACTCTGGTGGTGGTGAATGGATAGTTGGCTTCGGTCTGAAGGGGAGGGGCTTAGCTTGACTCTGGTGGTGGTGAATGGATAGTTGGCTTCGGTCTGAAGGGGAGGGGCTTAGCTTGACTCTGGTGGTGGTGAATGGATAGTTGGGGTCGGTCTGAAGGGGAGGGGCTTAGCTTGACCCAGGTGGTGGTGAATGGATGGTTGGGGTCGGTCTGAAGGGGAGTGGCTTAGCTTGACTCTGGTGGTGGTGAATGGATAGTTGGGGTCGGTCTGAGGGTTAGGGGCTTAGCTTGACCCAGGTGGTGGTGAATGGATGGTTGGGGTCGGTCTGAAGGGGAGTGGCTTAGCTTGACTCTGGTGGTGGTGAATGGATAGTTGGGGTCGGTCTGAGGGTTAGGGGCTTAGCTTGACCCTGGATTGTTTGCTGATTTATGAAGTGATGATAAGATACATTAATAATGCCCTCTGTAAAAAAACTAAATGTCAGGAAAATGAAACAAGAATTTTGATTTTGTACACACACAAAGTATGCAAATGAGTACAGATATAATAAGTAAACGCCTTATGTGCATATATAATCCTGAATTTACAGACAGCTTGTAATACAAAAAGGCTAACTTACTGTAACGTAACCCAAAGTAACCCTAAGTGATATCTTTACGTCTACATTTATACCCCATTGACATGCAGTGTCTCCCTTTAGAGCAGTGTTTCTCAAACTTTTTCATACCAAGGACCACTTAACCAATAAAAAAACACTCGAGGACCACCTAACTCCACAAATATCCAAAAACACATCGTTTTTTTACAAATCGCCTGAAAATGGTACAAACAAGTGGCAACATGTGTGATGAAGGTGTTTATCTGGGCTATATCATGCACTCGAAAGTGAAACTTAAACTCGCTCCATTGCGGAGATATTCCCGCGAGAGTGCGAAAAACTTAAATGTATTTATTTATTTCAAATGTGAAATTTTACCAATATACTCACGGACCACTAGGGGGCGTTCACGGACCACCAGTGGTCCGCGGACCACACTTTGAGACGCACTGCTTTAGACGGACCCCATCAGTTTTGTATTATTAAGTATTTTATATCTCTGCCTTCCTGCGGCTCACCACAGGCTCAACATGCTCTCTGCCTTATTTACACTAGACCTGCATTTTTCTTAGGTTTGGCAGCGGCTGAGAATTTGAGTGATTCAGACATTCTGAGGCAGAGCCTGAAGCAGAGTCTGAAGCAGAGTCTGAAACAGAGTCTGAAGCAGAGTCTGAAGCAGAGTCTGAAGCAGAGTCTGAAGCAGAGTCTGAAACAGAGTCTGAAGCAGAGCCTGAAACAGAGTCTGAAGCAGAGTCTGAAACAGAGTCTGAAGCAGAGTCTGAAGCAGAGTCTGAAGCAGAGTCTGAAACAGAGTCTGAAGCAGAGCCTGAAACAGAGTCTGAAGCAGAGCCTGAAACAGAGTCTGAAGCAGAGCCTGAAGCAGAGCCTGAAGCAGAGTCTGAAACAGAGTCTGAAGCAGAGTCTGAAGCAGAGTCTGAAACAGAGTCTGAAGCAGAGTCTGAAGCAGAGTCTGAAGCAGAGTCTGAAGCAGAGTCTGAAACAGAGTCTGAAACAGAGTCTGAAACAGAGTCTGAAACAGAGTCTGAAACAGAGTCTGAAGCAGAGTCTGAAACAGAGTCTGAAACAGAGTCTGAAGCAGAGTCTGAAACAGAGTCTGAAGCAGAGTCTGAAACAGAGTCTGAAGCAGAGTCTGAAACAGAGTCTGAAACAGAGTCTGAAGCAGAGTCTGAAGCAGAGTCTGAAGCAGAGTCTGAAACAGAGTCTGAAACAGAGTCTGAAGCAGAGTCTGAAACAGAGTCTGAAGCAGAGTCTGAAGCAGAGTCTGAAGCAGAGTCTGAAACAGAGTCTGAAGCAGAGTCTGAAACAGAGTCTGAAGCAGAGTCTGAAGCAGAGTCTGAAGCAGAGTCTGAAACAGAGTCTGAAGCAGAGTCTGAAACAGAGTCTGAAACAGAGTCTGAAGCAGAGTCTGAAGCAGAGTCTGAAGCAGAGTCTGAAGCAGAGCCTTTTATAAGGTCTGAAAGCACTGGTTTTACTTTGTGAATATCGTTATTTGATTTCATTTCTATTTGTTCCGTTCATGCTATGCACAATTTAATGTATAACAATTATTTACAAAACATGTCTCTGTCAACACACCATACCCGAAAAGGAGCAGGGAGAAGAAAATAAATAAATAGAAATAGATGGTCTGTCCTTCATATGTTCTTATTCACAGCCAATCATAAAAGTATCTTAAGAAAATAAGAGAAACACAAAAGCTTACAAGAAAAAACGTCATTCCCACTTGACAGTTAACGGAAAGTGCAACATCTGATTCCAACTGGAGAAGAGGGAAAGTGGCGCATCATCATCATAATAATAATATAATCAAGGCGACTGGAGAAAATCCCTAAAAACGAGGAGAAGTGAAAACATGCTGGTGAAAGATTTCCACTCTGCTGTGTTGTTGGTTTTGAACGTTTATACAGCTGTGAATTTTTATATTTTGTGTATTTAATACCTTTCAAAAGGGGAAATACAACCTGTGAAGCTTCTCTGGTTGTGTAACTTCTTCAGACGTTTTGTCCAATCTCAGCTTTCAGGACTTCTGGAAAGTCTTTCGGGAGAAACGTTGCTGACTCTCGTCCACCAGAGGAAGGCAGACAGGAAGGACATTCGATCATGATTTATGTGGAAGTCGTATGGAAACTGAAACTGAAATGTCCGGATCTAAAAGCCTGGGATCTTCTATGTAATGCACCTGTGTCCTCAACATGCATAACGGATGTTTACAGTACTTCAGAAGTCGCATTTCTTTCTTGTTATTGCTCAAAATCAGCCAATACTGTTGCACCTTTTCTCCGGAGAAGAAAAATGTACACTCAAGTGGAAATTAAGCATGTTAAAAAATACTGAAAGGAATATAGATAACCAATTTAAAAGATGTAAGAAGTCTGGATTAGTGCCAGAAACAAGTTTAGTCACTACATGTAGGCTACTGTTCATTTGTAATCCTTATAAACCTAACCTGTGAAATCAGTTATAAGGTTTCTTGTGGCTCAGGAAGAGTTTTGATTAGTCCCTGAAAAGATAAACTATAAATTCTTTATTAGTCCGGCATACTGGATCTTTCGTCATTGCATTGAATGTCGTTAAACCTCAAGAGCTTTAATGATTTCATTATCCGGCTCACATCTGCTTCTATACCAAACAGTGCCCAAATATCTTAGATAGTCAGACAAACGTGGAAAAGTAGTCACTGCTTTTGGAGCTTAAACCAATATGTCAAGCTTTGATTTGGACCAGTTAGTTATTTTAAATCTCTTGTAAGTCCCGTAACTTTTATGGAAAGGACAGCTCTAAAAATGACTCAGAAAAGTATAAAAAATGGGTCCAATTCTCTTGAAATCAGTGAAACACAGAGCGTTGCCCTGAGGTTTGACAAGTGGTTTTCAGATCTGTTCAGAACTCTGTTTGTTTCTACCAGCTGGTTAAAATCCACCGCGAATGCCAGGTGTAAATCACTCCCACACTGCATGGTAAAAAGCAGAGTGCATTCTGGTCCGGGGGCTACAGGACAGAGAACCACCGCGCTGTAATTGGCTAACATTGGCTCAGCTTCGTTGCTTTAATCATGACATATTGCTGCCAGGAAGCATTTGGATGCAACTGTGACCCTTTGTTGTTCTTTTCTGGGAGTCCTGCCAGTTTATATCGCCCCCAAAAATCAAGAAGAATATCCTCACAAGTAATGCATCCCAGAGAGGGGAGAATCTGCAATGGAAACGTTAACCCATCAACCTCAAAGAGTCTCTTCTTCCTCACCACAACCTACGGCATTGTGGCTGTAATTGGCCTCCATTTTGGTGCAGCTCCAACAACATTACTTATTGGCCTTTCCCCTTCCTCTCGAGGGCTTTCTCGGCCCCCAAATGTTTTCTCAACAGCCCTGAATCTTATTAGGTTTTCAGAATACCTTAAATGTGTGTCATTTCCCCTCAGTCTCTCCGACTGGTCCAGTTAATGAATGGAGCAAAGGTCTTATTACTCATCTGCTCCAGAGGTGGGAAGTAGTGGAGTACAAATACTTTGTAATGTACTTAAGTACATGTTTCTGGTATCAGTACTTTACTCCACTACTTATTTTTCTGACGACTTTTGACTTTGACTTCTTACACGTTGAACACTAATACCTGTACTTTCTACTTCTTACATGTTGAACTAAAATACCTGTACTTTCTACTTCTTACACGTTGAACACAAATACCTGAACTTTCTACTTCTTACATGTTGAACACAAATACCTGTACTTTCTACTTCTTACATGTTGAACCCAAATACCTGTACTTTCTACTTCTTACATGTTGAACACAAATACCTGTACTTTCTACTTCTTACATGTTGAACTCAAATACCTGTACTTTCTACTTCTTACATGTTGAACACAAATACCTGTACTTTCTACTTCTTACATGTTGAACTCAAATACCTGTACTTTCTACTTCTCTCATGTTGAACTCAAATACCTGTACTTTCTACTTCTCACATGTTGAACCCAAATACCTGTACTTTCTACTTCTTACATGTTGAACTCAAATACCTGTACTTTCTACTTCTTACATGTTGAACTCAAATACCTGTACTTTCTACTTCTTACATGTTGAACCCAAATACCTGTACTTTCTACTTCTTACATGTTGAACACAAATACCTGTACTTTCTACTTCTTACATGTTGAACACAAATACCTGTACTTTCTACTTCTCACATGTTGAACCCAAATACCTGTACTTTCTACTTCTTACACGTTGAACACAAATACCTGAACTTTCTACTTCTTACATGTTGAACACAAATACCTGTACTTTCTACTTCTTACATGTTGAACCCAAATACCTGTACTTTCTACTTCTTACATGTTGAACACAAATACCTGTACTTTCTACTTCTTACATGTTGAACTCAAATACCTGTACTTTCTACTTCTTACATGTTGAACACAAATACCTGTACTTTCTACTTCTTACATGTTGAACTCAAATACCTGTACTTTCTACTTCTCTCATGTTGAACTCAAATACCTGTACTTTCTACTTCTCACATGTTGAACCCAAATACCTGTACTTTCTACTTCTTACATGTTGAACTCAAATACCTGTACTTTCTACTTCTTACATGTTGAACTCAAATACCTGTACTTTCTACTTCTTACATGTTGAACCCAAATACCTGTACTTTCTACTTCTTACATGTTGAACACAAATACCTGTACTTTCTACTTCTTACATGTTGAACACAAATACCTGTACTTTCTACTTCTCACATGTTGAACCCAAATACCTGTACTTTCTACTTCTTACATGTTGAACTCAAATACCTGTACTTTCTACTTCTTACATGTTGAACCCAAATACCTGTACTTTCTACTTCTCACATGTTGAACTCAAATACCTGTACTTTCTACTTCTCACATGTTGAACTCAAATACCTGTACTTTCTACTTCTTACATGTTGAACTCAAATACCTGTACTTTCTACTTCTCACATGTTGAACACAAATACCTGTACTTTCTACTTCTCACATGTTGAACCCAAATACCTGTACTTTCTACTTCTCACATGTTGAACACAAATACCTGTACTTTCTACTTCTTACATGTTGAACACAAATACCTGTACTTTCTACTTCTCACATGTTGAACCCAAATACCTGTACTTTCTACTTCTTACATGTTGAACTCAAATACCTGTACTTTCTACTTCTTACATGTTGAACCCAAATACCTGTACTTTCTACTTCTTACATGTTGAACACAAATACCTGTACTTTCTACTTCTCACATGTTGAACTCAAATACCTGTACTTTCTACTTCTTACATGTTGAACCCAAATACCTGTACTTTCTACTTCTTACATGTTGAACACAAATACCTGTACTTTCTACTTCTCACATGTTGAACTCAAATACCTGTACTTTCTACTTCTTGCATGTTGAACCCAAATACCTGTACTTTCTACTTCTTACATGTTGAACACAAATACCTGTACTTTCTACTTCTCACATGTTGAACTCAAATACCTGTACTTTCTACTTCTTACATGTTGAACCCAAATACCTGTACTTTCTACTTCTTGCATGTTGAACCCAAATACCTGTACTTTCTACTTCTCACATGTTGAACACAAATACCTGTACTTTCTACTTCTTACATGTTGAACCCAAATACCTGTACTTTCTACTTCTTGCATGTTGAACCCAAATACCTGTACTTTCTACTTCTCACATGTTGAACTCAAATACCTGTACTTTCTACTTCTTACATGTTGAACTCAAATACCTGTACTTTCTACTTCTCACATTTCCCAAACAGCTGGTTCCTTTAGTCTGAATGTGTGTTTGATGCGTGATCATTATTCTTTAGAGTCATTGCGTGCCTATTGATTTGAACACGATCCGTGTATCCATCATTTCCTGGTCTTCTCTAAAGAAGAGGGACCAATGGAAACGTTGTCATGTTGCCGTTGTTCAGCATGGAAACATTCATTAGCTAACAATGACATTATTGTTCTATTGATATAAAGGGAGGTCAGGTACTCTTTAAAACAGCTGCTAGTTATGGGTACTTTTTACTGAAGTACACTTCAAAGCCTCTTTACTTTGACTTGAGTAAAGAAGTTTAGTCAGTACTTCTACTTTTACAAACACGAGTATCTGTACTTCTACTTGAGTAAAGGATGTGTGTACTTTGGCCCTCTCTGGCTCTTTCTTGCTGCTGCTGGTCGACTATTTCCCGGCCCCGATTTTTTGGCATGGATTGAAACGTAGAGGATTTGCCAGCTAAACATAAATTCTAGTAACTGCAGGTTTCACGACTGCTAATTCTAAATCCCTGCCCTACATATGTATGTTATGCAACTAGAAAACAGTAACACCTGACAACTTTAGCCTCTTAAATGGCAGGAGTAGAAATAAGACATCCTCAACATTTCCTAATTTATCAGGTCTTTTGTGTGGGATTTGAGTGTCATGGGTAAAAGTGTGTTATTAAATGGCCCACATGCACACGTTGAGACATCTTTTACCTTGCTTATAATTTTGTTCTGACATGTTAACGTTATATCAGCAGTAACACATTATTTTAAACCAAACTGATCTTATATGGCTAGCCAATGTTCCCTTCGGGCCAAAAGGAGCACAGGGTTTTCTCTTCTCTCCTAAATAAATCTAGATAATTAAAAACAATCTTGCACTTGTACGAGTTGCAGCAAATGCAAGTCTCTTCATTAGACCACCCAAGTCCAGCCTGAAAATGATTCACAGATTTCTAAAGTTCAGAGATGACATCATTGTGTATGCCAGTTCTGAGTGTTAGCATCACAAAGGCTCCCTCATCAAAAAGCAATGAGATTTCTTCCATTGGACTTTATTCCACAAAATGTGTTCTGTGGTACAGCGCTAACGTTAGCCGCAAGGAACTACAGCACGGTCCAGGGGCGGACTGGCCATCGGTACGTTCGGGACGAATCCCGATGGGCCGGTACTGAAGTGGGCCGGTCGGACGATGTGGGCCGGCCGGTAACCGGCAGGGCTCGACATTATGGCCCAATCCCAAACCACTCCCTCGACCCTACCCCTCACTGTTTGGAAAATGTGAGAAGTAGAAAGTACAGGTATTTGTGTTCAACATGTAAGAAGTAGAAAGTACAGGTATTTGAGTTCAACACGTAAGAAGTAGAAAGTACAGGTATTTGAGTTCAACATGTAAGAAGTAGAAAGTACAGGTATTTGTGTTCAACATGTAAGAAGTAGAAAGTACTGGTATTTGAGTTCAACATGTAAGAAGTAGAAAGTACAGGTATTTGTGTTCAACATGTAAGAAGTAGAAAGTACAGGTATTTGTGTTCAACATGTAAGAAGTAGAAAGTACAGGTATTTGAGTTTCAACATGTAAGAAGTAGAAAAGGGATTTGTGTTCACATGTAAGAAGTAGAAAGTACAGGTATTTGTGTTCAACATGTAAGAAGTAGAAGTACAGGTATTGTGTTCAACATGTAAGAAGTAGAAAGTACAGGTATTGTGTTCAACATGTAAGAAGTAGAAGTACAGGTATTTGTGTTCAACATGTAAGAAGTAGAAAGTACAGGTATTTGAGTTCAACATGTAAGAAGTAGAAAGTACAGGTATTTGGTTCAACATGTAAGAAGTAGAAAGTACAGGTATTTGAGTTCAACATGTAAGAAGTAGAAAGTACAGGTATTTGAGTTCAACATGTAAGAAGTAGAAAGTACAGGTATTTGAGTTCAACATGTAAGAAGTAGAAAGTACAGGTATTTGTGTTCAACATGTAAGAAGTAGAAAGTACAGGTATTTGAGTTCAACATGTAAGAAGTAAAAAGTACAGGTATTTGTGTTCAACATGTAAGAAGTAGAAAGTACAGGTATTTGAGTTCAACATGTAAGAAGTAGAAAGTACAGGTATTTGAGTTCAACATGTAAGAAGTAGAAAGTACAGGTATTTGTGTTCAACATGTAAGAGTAGAAAGTACAGGTATTGTAGTTCAACATGTAAGAAGTAGAAAGTACAGGTATTTGTGTTCAACATGTAAGAAGTAGAAAGTACAGGTATTTGTGTTCAACATGTAAGAAGTAGAAAGTACAGGTATTTGGGTTCAAAATGTAAGAAGTCAAAGTAAAAAGTCGTCTAGTGGAGTAAACTGATACCAGAGAAATGTACTAAAGTAGAGTAACGAAGTATTTGTATTCCACTACTTCCCACATGAATGGAACATTGTACCTATGAGAGACAAGAGGCTCCTAAATCCCACTCTGGAGCGGGGGGCTTGTTTCAGAGACATGTTGAATAAAGATAATTTAGAAAATGGGCTCCAGCACAGTGCTGCGTCTGTTCCCTGCACACACTCGACTCCCCAAGGCTACTCGGCTCATGTTTGTTTTGATTTTGATCCCAGATTCTGAGTTTGGGTTGGGGGGATTTTAAGGGGGGCGGGTGGTGATGTTGGAGGACTTTAAGATGCATGGCAATGGTTAAAACAGATTGGAGTCAAAACAGTCTAACTAAACTAGAAGGAGTCATGCTATACTGTAGCTGTAGGACTCTTTCCTTCTCGTTCTGTTTTTATGACACGTAGACGGTTGGAAGAGCTCGAGGATTCCTGTGGTTCACAAAGAAGCTGCAGATATGTGGAAATATGCCACCCATAGCGCATAGACACATGTATTTTTGATTAAAGGGTCCCTATTCTGCTGATGTTCAGGTGTATATCAGTATGTAGTGTCTCTCCTTTAAAGAGTGCTCTCCTGCTGATGCTCAGGTGTATATCAGTATGTAGTGTCTCTACTTTAAAGAGTCCTCTCCTGCTGATGTTCAGGTGTATATCAGTATGTAGTGTCTCTACTTTAAAGAGTCCTCTCCTGCTGATGTTCAGGTGTATATCAGTATGTAGTGTCTCTACTTAAAGAGTCCTCTCCTGCTGATGTTCAGGTGTATATCAGTATGTAGTGTCTCTACTTTAAAGAGTGCTCTCCTGCTGATGTTCAGGTGTACATCAGTATGTAGTGTCTCTACTTTAAAGAGTCCTCTCCTGCTGATGTTCAGGTGTATATCAGTATGTAGTGTCTCTACTTTAAAGAGTCCTCTCCTGCTGATGTTCAGGTGTATATCAGTATGTAGTGTCTCTACTTTAAAGAGTCCTCTCCTGCTGATGTTCAGGTGTATATCAGTATGTAGTGTCTCTACTTTAAAGAGTCCTCTCCTGCTGATGTTCAGGTGTATATCAGTATGTAGTGTCTCTACTTAAAGAGTCCTCTCCAGCTGATGTTCAGGTGTATATCAGTATGTAGTGTCTCTACTTTAAAGAGTCCTCCCCTGCTGATGTTCAGGTGTATATCAGTATGTAGTGTCTCTACTTTAAAGAGTCCTCCCCTGCTGATGTTCAGGTGTACATCAGTATGTAGTGTCTCTACTTTAAAGAGTCCTCTCCTGCTGATGTTCAGGTGTATATCAGTATGTAGTGTCTCTACTTTAAAGAGTCCTCTCCTGCTGATGTTCAGGTGTATATCAGTATGTAGTGTCTCTACTTTAAAGAGTCCTCTCCTGCTGATGTTCAGGTGTATATCAGTATGTAGTGTCTCTACTTTAAAGAGTGCTCTCCTGCTGATGTCCAGGTGTATATCAGTATGTAGTGTCTCTACTTTAAAGAGTCCTCTCCTACTGATGTTCAGGTGTATATCAGTATGTAGTGTCTCTACTTTAAAGAGTCCTCTCCTGCTGATGTTCAGGTGTATATCAGTATGTAGTGTCTCTACTTTAAAGAGTCCTCTCCTGCTGATGTTCAGGTGTATATCAGTATATAGTGTCTCTACTTTAAAGAGTCCTCTCCCGCAGGTGTGGGAGAGAAACTCAGGGATGTTAGCTTCAGACCATTTACATGCACTAAAACACAGAACACACTACAGGAAAGGGAACCCCACAAAAAGCAGAATAAGGCCTCTTTAGTTTGACCTCAGAGTTTGACAGCAGGTCAAAATGTGTTTCTTGTCGTCCTGGAAAACACTTTCCTCTCAGATTGTCAATTTTCCCGCTGCTGCACTTTTGTTGCTTTTCGACGTGACTAACATTTGCAGAGCAAGTGAACACCTCACACCTCGGCTAAAAAGACTCTTTTACAACTTGTAAACCCCAAAGGAAGTGTTGAACAATGGCTGCTTTCTTCTGGAGTCCTTTGATCAGTCCACGTGTTTCAGTGGCTGTCTCTCGGTCTTCCTCCTCTAAAAACAATGGTGGTTTTATTGCAACTGAACTGAAGGTAGAATCCTGCTCTCTTTGAGCAATGACTAACTCTTAAAATTCCTCTCCAGGTTTCAATTACACTGACCTAACCCCTTTACTATCAGACAGGCTGCACGCATGCTTACTTTGGACTCACGTTGCTGCCTGGAGAAGGACACGTTCAGACGATAATCTCTGCTCCTTGGCCTTTTAGACCGTGAGTAACAGTCTTTAAAAGGTAATGTTTGAATGTTTGGGAAGTGAATTAGTAGAACAGCACTCAGAGGAAACTACTCTCTGTGGACAAATAACATCATTACACAGCTTTAACTCATAAACATTTTATTATAAAACTCTCACACATGGAAGACATCACTCTGAAGATGAGACGAAACACTGACATCACTACGTTTGTGTTTATAATGAGTTGAATGTGTGTAATAAGTGACCGTGGTTTACTTTACTGCATATCATTGTAAAATATATACACATTCTAGCTTCATAATTTAACATTTAGAAACATTTCTGTAAAAACTTCATCAGAAAAACACAGATTAGTTTTGACACAATTTCAAGTGGCAACGACACAAACTGGCAGCTTCATTAGGAGTGATCAAAACTAAGGAGATTACTTTCCGTTCCCTCTTTGCTGAACAGCTTGATAGTGGACGAGTGAAAAACTGCTGTTCAAAACACACTAAATAAAAGCCTTGTGTTTGTGAGACTCAAAGCCTCTCCTTCATTCAGTCTGTCTTCATAACGTTAACGTTGCTCTACGTCAAGCCTCTCGTTACAATCTCTCAGGCTTCTTTAACGAACACTGTGGCACAAAACCATTAACATACATTCAATCCATGTGTGAACATCTCTGACTTCTGCTCTCAGTAAACATTTCTCTTTTCCCACATTCATTTCCTTATTCTGTTGCTTTGATCAGATTCAATAAGGCGGAGCATGGCCTTGTGTTTGCTCTGGCAATCCTTAAAAAACATAATATGGCTGCTAATATCTATTATGTCACTTATTGATTGATCAGTTGATCATTTAGAGATATTGTTTGGTCGTTCAAATGTGAGAATATAGAGAACATGTCCATAGAAAAGTCTTGTTTTGCCACATGTATCCTCTTTAATGTGACAAAGATCAGAGAAATCTGCTGCACTTTCTGTCATTTTGTTGTGAGAAAATACTGTCAGCGATTCTTTTTCTATCAATCCACTTGTGTCTGCAGCTCGAATCCATAAAAAGCACATTCTTTAATTGAATGAGATGAACGTGAATCCCGTGCAGAAACAGCGTCTCACTCGGAGCCGGACAAACTCCAGGTGTGATTTGTTCATCCCAAACAGCTTCTCCTGGCCCGTCTCGCTGCGGTGTGAAAGCAGTCATAAAGTCACACGGGGGTCTTTTCAAGGCGTGAAAGTGGGCAGGACGTAGAGAGGAAGAAGAGGGGGTCTCAGGAAAAGTTCTATAAAACAATCTGACTTCGGGGGGAGGAGCTGCTTGAGAGGCACTTCAGCTAATTTCACTACTTGATCCTAAAACCCCTCGCCCTGTCCTTTGGCTGTTCCCACACATGTCTGATGGAGGCCCCTGGAAGAGAGAGCAAACAGAGACTGGACGGATCCCGTGTTTGTCTAAAGTCTTAATAAAGCCACGCTCCGAGCACCATTGAAACCAAACAAACAGGATCTGTTTAAAGGCACTCAAACTTGGCAATGCCCTGCAACTCAGTCTGCCGCGGGTCACTTCCTCTTCCTCTCATCATCATCATCATCTTGTCAACAGAGCAGGAGAAAAAAGCAGATTTCCTGACTGAGTGACATGTGCTCAAAAAACATCAGATTTACTATGCGAATCGTACAGTTGTGGAAAGCACACACACATCTCAGCCTTGCAACTCAAATGGAATAGAAAGGAAGGCCATGGAGTCCTGCAGGAAAGTGCCGTGTCACTTTCAAGCTGGACTCTTCAAGGCTCCCTACAACTGAGATTATTCTGTCATTTTTAAATCCATTTAGCCGTTTTCTTAGTACAATATCCGTGCTAGAGAGACACCCAGGAGCAGGACTCTGAGTGAAGCCAAGTTATGATCCACCACCTTCTTTCCCTGTCAACTTTAGGGTCATGTTCTTCATCCTCATCAGGCTGGTCTGAAACAACAATGTGCTCACTGTCGCTTTGCAACTAACATGGGATTGCAGGAAGGCTCTGAGGGGAAAAGGATCTCCACCATTTGAGTCCTGCAAGCTCCCTCAAACACAGATTAGTGTGTCCTTTTTAAATCCACATGTTCTCAGTACAGTATCCGTGCCAGAGGAAGAACCAGGAGCAGAATGAGGCTGTAAACCCCGTGTGAAGCAGAATTATGATCCACCTCCTCGTCTCTGTCACCTTTAGGGTCATAGTCTTCATAGAAGTCGTCCACATCCGGCTGGTCTGAAACAACAATGTGGTCTCCTATGGCGCAGAGTTTGCTCATGTTCTCCTTCACCACTTCACAGAAAGGCCTCTCCACCCCATCGCAAACACAGCGGTTCAGCAGCACGCCGTTCGGGATGAACAGCATCTGCTGGATGGTGGCTTTGCACTTGGAGGAGCATTTCCTGCCGTTGAACAGCTGACCACAATATGATAAATAAGCAGTAAGAGAGGTGTGGCATCTGCTATCCTCCTCACAGCGTTGCCTAGCCTCCATGCATCCGATTCCCCCTCCATCGCTCGGGTATCTCTTCGGTAAACACGGCTCTATGGTGCGTTTGGCCTTCACACACTCCTGATCCTGTGCACAGTCACACGTCTCCAGATCCGGACCACTTCGAGTGTGGTTTAACCGGATTAAAGCGTTGATACAGTGGCTGGGACATTGTCTTCTCGTCCCCCTGATGTTCCCCTCACACGCTGCCAAGTACTGACTATAGGCCAGGTCGCACTCGGGCTCTTCATGGCACCGAAGCAGCGCCTGCCAGCAGATCAGCTGGGCGTCCAAAAACACCAGCACCCAGGGCAGAAGTGCCAGGAAACTGCACCAACATCTCATGCTTGGGAGGAAGTTCTGGCTCGGAGACGTGCAGGACAGTCACTTCACAAGTTATCCACAAACAGGCCAAGACAAAGACACGTTCATGCTTGGAGAGAGTTCAGAATATGAATCATTAGAAGAAGAAAACTGTTCTCATTCTGGTAGATTTTGATTGGCTGTCAGTGTTTCTGTCCACTTCGATTGAATTGAAAAAGCAACTATTGTTCTTGGTGTGTCCAGGTAGATATACATGGAGCAGTGCTTCCTCCAGCAGCAGGACAATCCCTTAGTCTCCCTAAGCATGTGTTTCCTTCCTCCTCTCCACGCGTGGCTGCAGAAAACAGCAACAGTTATTCCGGGAAGCATGTCCGTTCAAAAGTGGGAATAACAATCCAAACGGCAGCCCGTTTCTGCTCCATGGTGCAGGTCTGAGGTGGGTATGAAACGTGCCAGTTATCCACAGTTAACTAACGCGCACTCTCACCACAGTGATTATCCAAACACTCAGCTTGTAAACTCATCTGTCCTGCCATGTTCCCTCTCGAAGTCTCTCCCCAGCTCTACAACTCTTAAACTCCATTCTTGTATCGCGATGTTGTTGTGGTTTGTTTTAGTTGTAAGAGCTTTCTGTCTGTCGCATTTTGTCCCGTTATATGTGCGTCTTTGTCCCTCTTCTCTCCGCTTCACGGTCCGCCGAGCATTTCCCCACAACACCCCCCCTCCTGTCGAGAAACAGAAAGAAAAGTTTTCCTTCCCCCCCTCTCTCTCTCTCTCTCTCTCTCTCTCCTCTCTCTCTCTCTCTCCTCTCTCTCTCTCCCTCTCCTCTCTCTCCTCTCCTCCCCTCTCCTCTCTCTCTCCTCTCACTCCTCTCCGTCTTCTTCTCTCTCTCTCTCTCTCTCTCTCTCTCTCTCTCTCTCACTCCAACACACCGTACACACACACCACACACCACCCACACAACACACACACACACACACACACCACACACACACCACACACACACACACACACACACACTCTCTCCCTCATTTACAACCCTGTCCACCCATTGGTCGTCATTGAGGAGTCAGCCGTGGGACCCGTTTCCAGCAAATCCTCACTACATGACCAGATAAAAAAAGTGTATACTTGTGTCTTCGTGTACCCCAGGATCTGTGTGGTCCCTGCAGACAGAGTGGGAGAAGTACTCAGATGTGTTACTGAAGTAAAAGTACCAATACTACATTTTAAATGCACTTTGTTACAAGTAAAAGTCCTGCGTTCAAAACTGTACTTGAGTAAAAGTACTCAGATTGTGTACTCTAATAAAAGTGGAAGTACTTAGATGTTGTACTTGAGTAAAAGTATAATTATTAAAATCTTGTAGCCTACTTAAGTAGAAGTACCAGACTGTAGGAATACTCTGTTACAAGTCAAAGTCCTGCATTCAAAACTGTACTTGAGTAAAAGTACAAAAGTATCGGCATCATAATATACTTAAAAAACAAAAAGTAAAAGTACTCCTTATGCATATTGGCATTTCAGAATCCTATATATTATATATATTTGCTACTACTGATTATTCGTGTGTTTTTATCATAGCTAGGAAAAGTAGAAGATATGAATAACTTTATATACTGCTGCTAAATAAATACATACATAAAACGTCAGAGTTTATTTAATAATTGATTTAGATGTTGTATTAGCACCTCAAAAGTGTGCTTGAGTACAGTACTTCCATCGCTGCCTGTAGCAACACACAAGTGAAAAGGGGGAGGAGAAGAGAGGGTGGGCTTGCATTCCTTTGCAAGAAGCTCACATCTGCAATTCCCCGCTCAGACGTTCAGCGCGGAAAAACAAATCTGTTCCCTTTTAGCCGCGAACAGAGCAGGGAAACCTCTGTGATGACTGCCTCTCCCTTCAGTTTGCTCTCACTAATTCTCCCACCACACACACACACACACACACACACACACACACACACACACACACACACACACACACACACACACACACACACACACACACACACACACACACACCACACACACCACACACTCCCCCACCATGCCTCTCATTCGGCAGGGTTCTTTAAGCCCCGATTGACGGAGGAGAATCGGAGAGAATGGTATTTTCTGGACCGTTTCACCCCAATTGTGTCAGATTGGCCATGCGGGGTCCCAGTGTCTGCAGCCTATCAACAGAGAGCGTTTCTGCATCAATATATGTTACAGCTATCCCCTTTCACTCCGCACTTGAGAAGTACCAACAGCCCGGGCTCTTCTGCCATTCACATGGTAAATACCTTGATTTATTTTGGCAGTCGTTGCACCGGCTCCATAAAACCAGATGGGTGCCAGACCTCAGGCCTGACTGATAGGAGGAAAATATGCTTTGCAAAAATGTCAGTTCTGTATTTAAAACACGCTTTAGACCAACAACATGTATACAAATACACACACAGACCCTATTGTAATCTGTGATATAAGCAGGGTTGCCAACTTTGGGTACCTGGCTGGAGTGAGATTTTGATATCATGGGTTTAATTACATATGCGCACGAAATGACTGCTATTGTGTCAGCAGCGGGACCTTAGCATATATATATATATATAGGATATATACAAATACACAATATTGGACACAGACTATAAAGGACACAAAGTTTCATTCACTATTGAAAGTCAAACACATGTTTGTTTCCACTGTTTTATTGTGTGCCTGTCGCGATAAGCAATTAATTGACTTATCGTACGATAAATAAAAATGAACTCGATAAATTGCCATTTACATGAGGATGTTACTAGCAGTTTGAAAGGATGTACTTGAATTATTATTATTATATATTATCATTATGTCAGTGGTCTAAAATGGTCATACAACGGTGCCGACAATATTATCGTTTATCGCAATAATTCCCGGGAAAATGTATCCAACAAAATTAATTATCGTGAGAGCAGGGTTGCCAACTCTCACGCATCTGGCGTGTGACACACGCTTTCACTCTCAATCTCACGCTCTCACGCTGCCCAAACTATTCTCACGCCAAAAACAAGAATACCGAAGACTAGAAACGGTTTTGAAAACTTTTGTCAGGTAGTGATCGTCTTCTCAATAGAACATCTTTGATAATGTCTTCTGGCCAATCAGAATCAAGATAACGGCGTGGTGTTGTTGCAGGAAGTCCCCAAGTACTCTTTGACTCTATTTTGGCCGAGTAGAACAATAAGCAGCAGACTTTTACTTTTTTATCATTTCTACTGGATCTTAGATCTGAGCATGCGCAATACGGGTTGGCAGTTGGAGAGAGTATTTGTGTCCACTGCGCCACACGCCTCCTTGTTTTTGGCAAAATAAATATTTTGGCAGTTTGGAGTAAGTCTGCAGATTTGTGTGTGTGTGTGTGTGTGTGTGTGTGTGTGTGTGTGTGTGTGTGTGTGTGTGTTTCATGTAGGCCTCTCACGATAATTAATTTTGTTGGATACATTTTCCCGGAAATGATTGCGATAACCGATAATATTGTCGGCACCGTTGTATGACCATTTTAGACCCCTGACATAATGATAATATATAATAATAATAATTGAAGTACATCCTTTCAAACTGCTAGTCACATCCTCATGTAAATGGCAATTTATCGAGTTCATTTTTATTTATCGTACGATACGTCAATTAATTGCTTATCGCGACAGGCACACAATAAAACAGTGGAAACAAACATGTGTTTGACTTTCAATAGTGAATGAAACTGTGTGTCCTTTATAGTCTGTGTCCAATTTTGTGTATTTGTATATATCCTATATATATATATATATATATATATATGCTAAGGTCCCGCTGCTGACACAATAGCAGTCATTTCGTGCGCATATGTAATTAAACCCATGATATCAAAATCTCACTCCAGCCAGGTACCCAAAGTTGGCAACCCTGCGTGAGAGGCCTACATGAAACACACACACACACACACACACACACACACACACACACACACACACACACACACACACACACACACACAAATCTGCAGACTTACTCCAAACTGCCAAAATATTTATTTTGCCAAAAACAAGGAGGCGTGTGGCGCAGTGGACACAAATACTCTCTCCAACTGCCAACCCGTATTGCGCATGCTCAGATCTAAGATCCAGTAGAAATGATAAAAAAGTAAAAGTCTGCTGCTTATTGTTCTACTCGGCCAAAATAGAGTCAAAGAGTACTTGGGGACTTCCTGCAACAACACCACGCCGTTATCTTGATTCTGATTGGCCAGAAGACATTATCAAAGATGTTCTATTGAGAAGACGATCACTACCTGACAAAAGTTTTCAAAACCGTTTCTAGTCTTCGGTATTCTTGTTTTTGGCGTGAGAATAGTTTGGGCAGCGTGAGAGCGTGAGATTGAGAGTGAAAGCGTGTGTCACACGCCAGATGCGTGAGAGTTGGCAACCCTGGATATAAATACTGATGGCTGAGGCTCTTCCATCGCAGCAGCAGGAACATGTGTTAAATAGTGTTTACATAATTATGCAATTAAAATACAAGATTATTAAGCGAAATATAGACTTTAAGGATTCATGTGTATACACTGTATGTACACAGAGGTGGGAGAAGTACTCAGATCTTGTACTTGTGTAAAAGTAGAAGTACTCAGATCTTGTACTTTAGTAAAAGTATAAGTACTCAGATCTTGTAATTGTGTAAAAGTAGAAGTACTCAGATATTGTCCTTGAGTAAAAGTAGAAGTACTCAGATCTTGTACTTGAGTAAAAGTAGAAGTACTCAGATCTTGTACTTGAGTAAAAGTAGAAGTACTCAGATCTTGTACTTGAGTAAAAGTAGAAGTACTCAGATCTTGTACTTGAGTAAAAGTAGAAGTATTCAGATCTTGTACTTGAGTAAAAGTAGAAGTACTCAGATCTTGTACTTGAGTAAAAGTAAAAGTACTCAGGTCTTGTACTTGAGTAAAAGTATAAGTACTCAGATCTTGTGCTTGAGTAAAAGTAGAAGTACTCAGATCTTGTACTTGAGTAAAAGTAGAAGTACTCAGATCTTGTACTTGAGTAAAAGTAGAAGTATTCAGATCTTGTACTTGAGTAAAAGTGGAAGTACTCAGATCTTGTACTTGAGTAAAAGTAGAAGTACTCAGATCTTGTACTTGAGTAAAAGTAAAAGTACTCAGGTCTTGTACTTGAGTAAAAGTACTCAGGTCTTGTACTTGAGTAAAAGTATAAGTACTCAGATCTTGTACTTGAGTAAAAGTAGAAGTACTCAGATCTTGTACTTGAGTAAAAGTACTCAGGTCTTGTACTTGAGTAAAAGTAGAAGTACTCGGATCTTGTACTTGAGTAAAAGTGGAAGTACTCAGATCTTGTACTTGAGTGAAAGTAGAAGTACTCAGATCGTGTACTTGAGTAAAAGTAGAAGTACCAGAGTGTAGGAATACTCTGTTTCAGTGAAAGTCCTCATTCAAAATGTTCCTCAAGTGAAAGTAGGAAAGTATTCTCATCAGAATATAGTGAAAGACAGTGAAAGTATTCGTTGTGCAGATTGGTCCATTCCAGAATAATATCTATGATATGTTTTATAATGATTGATCATGAAAGTGTTCTCAAAGCTGGTGAAGGAGCAGCTAGTCTGAATGGCTTTGTAGACTGCAGGGTAGCTGGTAAAGTCTCCATTGAGTGCACATACAAGTATGCATAAATTACATTACATACATATGTATTTGTTTTGTAAACTCAGTGCAATATGCAGACTTCTGCCGCAGGAAAAGGATGTTGTTTAAGTATAACATGTCTGTATCTGCAGCCTCTCTTCTGAGTGCATGTGGAGTTGTGAGTGTTGTCTCCACCTGGTGTTCTAGGTGCTGCAAATAGAGACTGACATCTCAAAGAATCACACAATACCAGGAGATTCATTATCCTAAAAATCAATTTATTGCATTTAAAACTCAAGGAAATCACTGAATGATCGAGACACTGTCGAACAAAGAAGAGAAGAAACAACGTGTCATGGCAGCCATTTCCTGAAAAATCATTTCCACAGGATGACAACACAAAAACACACAGTTGTATATTATAATTATTGAGTTATTGAATTATCACACACTCATACAAAGTATCTTCTTTATGGCTTCTGTTCCACCTGTTTATATTGTCTCAAGATCAGACATGGCAGTAGCTCTATATTAAAAAAGGACTTATTGCAACTTTTCCTCTGCATTATATCATCTAAATGTTATGAATATATATCACATGACAACAACCACTGTGTTTAGTGTGTGACAGCTTTCACTCGCAGTCGTGAGGAAACTCATCCTAGAAACGTCTCCCTAAGAGCGCAGACAGATATGAAATCAAAGCAGAGGTCGGCAGGTGCAAACGGCCCGAAACACTTTCAGGAGAAACGACGCAGATATAGATACTCATGAAGAAACGGAGACCAGGGGACACTAAAGAGTGACGCACACAGCTGCGTGACCAGGGGACACTAAAGAGTGACGCACACAGCTGGGAGACCAGGGGATACTAAAGAGTGACGCACACAGCTGGGAGACCAGGGGACACTAAAGAGTGACGCACACAGCTGCGTGACCAGGGGACACTAAAGAGTGACGCACACAGCTGGGAGACCAGGGGACACTAAAGAGTGACGCACACAGCTGCGTGACCAGGGGACACTAAAGAGTGACGCACACAGCTGGGAGACCAGGGGATACTAAAGAGTGACGCACACAGCTGGGAGACCAGGGGACACTAAAGAGTGACGCACACAGCTGCGTGACCAGGGGACACTAAAGAGTGACGCACACAGCTGGGAGACCAGGGGACATTAAAGAGTGACGCACACAGCTGCGTGACCAGGGGACATTAAAGAGTGACGCACACAGCTGCGTGACCAGGGGACACTAAAGAGTGACGCACACAGCTGCGTGACCAGGGGACACTAAAGAGTGACGCACACAGCTGGGAGACCAGGGGACACTAAAGAGTGACGCACACAGCTGGGAGACCAGGGGATACTAAAGAGTGACGCACACAGCTGCGTGACCAGGGGACATTAAAGAGTGACGCACACAGCTGCGTGACCAGGGGACACTAAACAGTGACGCCCAGCTGTGTTTTGTATTTGCATCGTTCCTGAAGCTGCAGCTGTTTCTCCTGATGGAAACGTGTTGGATCGTTGTCGCGTGTTTGCACCTGTCGGCCACGGAACCATCGGCTCAATAACACCTGATGTTTGTCCTGGATGTAACGCAACATAAGCCTCTCGATTTACCCACACGTTTGCTCACATCCACACTGACTGTTTCTCTCTCTCTCCGCCGCGGGGCGAGTTCCTTTTTTTTTTTTTTTAAACAGAGACACCACTTGACGTTTCGGCTAAACGACACGAATCCACCGGCACAAAACGGCACCACCAGGGCTCAATGAGATGGAGGACAGCACAACACTTGATGAAACAGAGCGAAGAACGGCCCGCTGTTGACGGTAATAATAATATTAGGCAAACAACAGCTACGCGTTACACAACATAAACATTTATATGTTGATTTATACTCACACCACATTAACACAGCTTTGTGCCATTTCCTTTCAACAAAGGCTTTGGCGTACGACTTCGAAAGCATTTACATTTCTCTCATCTGAGCAGCTTTTGCACCGAAACAGAACTTCCTCTATAGTTGAAGCGAGGTTACATTTGGCAGTTATTGCACTTCCTACACATAGCACACCTTAAACACCATTGCTGCCATCTCTCTCACACACACGTGTTGCTCTGGATGAAACTAGAAGTAAGAGACAAACATGAAGGCCCGTCTGCGTAATAAGTAGCTTACAGATGTTGGAGCTTTAAAGAGGACAACCTTGTACGGACGTCCAAGGCACGCTGAAGTACTTAAAAGCTATTTTAAAAAAGCCTTTAAAATGATATGTCAGATATGTCTAGGAAAAGACTTTAAACTAAGATTACTGCGGCTCACTGGAGCGTTGATCAGGGCACCGGGGGGCCAGCATTAATAAGCTACTTACTGTATGTTGCTTTGAATGAATATTGATGTTGTGCTTCTGTACGTGGAATATAAACTACCCACTAATGGCTCGTTCGGGTTATTTACCTTAAATAAATAAGGACATTTCCCAAAACACACATATGGCCTCCAAACATGAGCTTATTTATTTCCCCTTGTGTTCTTGCAGCTTGTCGAAGGTGCAAGTGTTCATCAGTGTGTGTTTGGGAGCTAGGATAACACACACACACACACACACACACACACACACACACACACACACACACACACACACACACACACACACACACACACACACACACACACACACACACACACACCACACACACACACACACACACACACACACACACACACACACACACACACACACACACACAGGATTTAATATGTATATTTCTCAGAGGTGGAGCTGCTCTCAAGGTGGACATAATCTCACTGGATGAATCTAAATGAGAAGCCAAATAGTCAGTCTTTCTGAGGGCAAGTTTCAAGCTGCAGGTCAACAGGAAAGCTAACAAAACTAGCCTACCTCAAAGATGCTATGGTAAGACTAGATCTAGGTTTCATAATCTTTACTTTGTATTCTCTGCAGGGCGTCTAACTCACTTTGCACGGATAGAAAAACTAGCTGTCAGAGTGCAGGTTTCAATTAAAATGAGGATGGCATTGCTAACTTATCTGAGGGTATAAGCTAACTTAACTGAGTGTATAAGCTAACTTATCTGAGGGTATAAGCTAACTTAACTGAGTGTATAAGCTAACTTATCTGAGGGTATAAGCTAACTTAACTAGCCTACCTCGAAGACGCTATGGCAAGAATTGAGTTACAGTTGTAATATCATCTTTTTCGTTCTTGCCTAAAGGTCCTCCGTCTTAATTCACAGTGCACGTTTAAATAAAAATGTGGATGACATTATTAACTTAGCTGAAGTCAAACAGGAGAGCTAGCATAACTAGCAGGAGAGCTAGCATAACTAGCTCACCTCAATGACGCTTAGCAAGAGTGTATTTCCTGTTAGTAGGACAAGCTCCATATTGGACCATCTGTTCGTTCTTTTTTCTGCAGGTGTCTACCTTTGCACAGATAGAAGAATCTACCTTTCACAGTGCAAGTCGAGGGGGACATTACTATCTTAGCTGAAGGCAAACAGGAAAGCTAACTGAACTAGCTTACCTCAGATAAGTTATGGTAAGAATGCATTTGTTTCCTGTAAGTCAGACAGGCTCCAGATATTCACATATTTTACTTTCTTGTCTGCTTGGATCGTTACTACCTTTGGCAAAGCTGGACAACCTACCTTTCACAGAGCACCTTTAGATAACAATAAGGATGACATTGTTAACTCAGCTGAAGGTCAACAGGAAAGCTAACTGAACTAGCCTACCTCAAAGATGCTATGGTAAGAATTCATTATCTTCTGCAGGGCGTCTAACTAACTTTGCACAGCTAGAACATCGACCTCTCAGAGTGCAATTTTCAATACAAATGTGACTGAAAGCTAACTGAACTAGCTCAACTTGATACTTCAAGGCTAGCTCCAGATTACACCATGTTTTTATTATCTTTCCTGCCGGGACTGTGTCTAACTTTGCGGAGCTAGAAAAACCTGTGGCTCGGCTCCACTAAAGCAATAAGACAATGTCCACCCTGCACAGCAGCTCTGCCTCTGAGAAGTATGTGTACAAGCTCTGATCTCTGGGCCAGATCACATGAGGCTGCAGCTCTCCGTCTGCTTTTTGAGGTCTTCCAGCGTGGCCTGGGCTTTGTCCTTCAGCTGGTCCATGTCCACGTTCTGGATGTTGGACAGATGGCCGAACACCGACTGCTTGCTGGCTTCTTCCTGGCCGTCCTCTGCGATCATCTTGGCGAGTTCTGTGGGCAAAACCACGTCGTCGCCCGCCTGCTGGATCTGAGTCTCGTCCGTCTCGTTCTGAGGGACAAACGTGGGGTTAAAGGTTACCTATTATGCAAAATACACTTCTTCATGTCTCTTCTACATCACCATGTGTCCCCTCTTCTTCATGTCTCTTCTACATCAACATGTGTCCCCTCTTCTTCATGTCTCTTCTACATCAACATGTGTCCCCTCTTCTTCATGTCTCTTCTACATCAACATGTGTCCCCTCTTCTTCATGTCTCTTCTACATCAACATGTGTCCCCTCTGTGGAAAGAGACTCTGAAAGTTTCAGGAACAAAGATTTTCTCTCTTTTTGATCCATTTCTATAAAAACCTGTCTGAAAACGAGCTGATCAGATTTTGGCCACTTTATGATGTCATAACGATGTGTTGTCTTGTGTAACCATTAGCCAATCAGCAACCAAGGTACCCCCCCAATCATTATAAAACATATCATATATATTATTCTGAAATGGACCAATCAGCACAACGACTACTTTTACTGTCTTTCACTATATTTAGATGAGAATACTTTCCTACTTTCACTTGAGGAACATTTTGAATGCAGGACTTTTACTGTGACAGAGTATTCCTACACTCTGGTACTTCTACTTTTACTCAAGCACAAGGTCTGAGTACTTCTACTTTTACCCAAGTACAAGATCTGAGTACTTCTACTTTTACTCAAGTACAAGACCTGAGTACTTCTACTTTTACTCAAGCACAAGATCTGAGTACTTCTACTTTTACCCAAGTACAAGATCTGAGTACTTCTACTTTTACTCAAGTACAAGACCTGAGTACTTCTACTTTTACTCAAGCACAAGATCTGAGTACTTCTACTTTTACCCCAAGTACAAGATCTGAGTACTTCTACTTTTACTCAAGTACAAGACCTGAGTACTTCTACTTTTACTCAAGCACAAGGTCTGAGTACTTCTACTTTTACCCAAGTACAAGATCTGAGTACTTCTACTTTTACTCAAGTACAAGACCTGAGTACTTCTACTTTTACTCAAGCACAAGATCTGAGTACTTCTACTTTTACTCAAGTACAATATCTGAGTACTTCTACTTTTACTCAAGCACAAGATCTGAGTACTTCTACTTTTACTCAAGCACAAGATCTGAGTACTTCTACTTTTACTCAAGTACAATATCTGAGTACTTCTACTTTTACTCAAGCACAAGATCTGAGTACTTCTACTTTTACTCAAGTAAGATCTGAGTACTTCTACTTTTACTCAAGTACAAGATCTGAGTACTTCTACTTTTACCCAAGTACAATATCTGAGTACTTCTACTTTTACTCAAGCACAAGATCTGAGTACTTCTACTTTTACTCAAGTAAGATCTGAGTACTTCTACTTTTACTCAAGCACAAGATCTGAGTACTTCTACTTTTACCCAAGTACAAGATCTGAGTACTTCTACTTTTACTCAAGTACAAGACCTGAGTACTTCTACTTTTACTCAAGCACAAGATCTGAGTACTTCTACTTTTACTCAAGTACAAGACCTGAGTACTTCTACTTTTACTCAAGCACAAGATCTGAGTACTTCTACTTTTACCCAAGTACAAGATCTGAGTACTTCTACTTTTACTCAAGTACAAGACCTGAGTACTTCTACTTTTACTCAAGCACAAGATCTGAGTACTTCTACTTTTACCCAAGTACAAGATCTGAGTACTTCTACTTTTACTCAAGTACAAGACCTGAGTACTTCCACTTTTACCCAAGCACAAGATCTGAGTACTTCTACTTTTACCCAAGTACAAGATCTGAGTACTTCTACTTTTACTCAAGTACAAGACCTGAGTACTTCTACTTTTACTCAAGCACAAGATCTGAGTACTTCTACTTTTACTCAAGTACAATATCTGAGTACTTCTACTTTTACTCAAGCACAAGATCTGAGTACTTCTACTTTTACTCAAGCACAAGGTCTGAGTACTTCTACTTTTACTCAAGCACAAGGTCTGAGTACTTCTACTTTTACTCAAGCACAAGGTCTGAGTACTTCTACTTTTACTCAAGCACAAGATCTGAGTACTTCTACTTTTACTCAAGCACAAGATCTGAGTACTTCTACTTTTACCCAAGTACAAGATCTGAGTACTTCTACTTTTACTCAAGTACAAGACCTGAGTACTTCTACTTTTACTCAAGCACAAGATCTGAGTACTTCTACTTTTACTCAAGTACAAGACCTGAGTACTTCTACTTTTACTCAAGCACAAGATCTGAGTACTTCTACTTTTACCCAAGTACAAGATCTGAGTACTTCTACTTTTACTCAAGTACAAGACCTGAGTACTTCTACTTTTACTCAAGCACAAGATCTGAGTACTTCTACTTTTACCCAAGTACAAGATCTGAGTACTTCTACTTTTACTCAAGTACAAGACCTGAGTACTTCCACTTTTACCCAAGCACAAGATCTGAGTACTTCTACTTTTACCCAAGTACAAGATCTGAGGTACTTCTACTTTTACTCAAGTACAAGACCTGAGTACTTCTACTTTTACTCAAGCACAAGATCTGAGTACTTCTACTTTTACTCAAGTACAATATCTGAGTACTTCTACTTTTACTCAAGCACAAGATCTGAGTACTTCTACTTTTACTCAAGCACAAGGTCTGAGTACTTCTACTTTTACTCAAGCACAAGGTCTGAGTACTTCTACTTTTACTCAAGCACAAGGTCTGAGTACTTCTACTTTTACTCAAGCACAAGATCTGAGTACTTCTACTTTTACTCAAGCACAAGATCTGAGTACTTCTACTTCTACATATTTAAGTATTACTTTACATACTGCTGTTTAGCCCAATGAGGAATAGTAAAAGCCTCACTAGCTTATTCAAATAATGTATTTATTGATTATAGTTTATTTTGTTAATGAGCAAATGCTGAATAACCAAGGCTGTGATATAAATGTAATGGAGTAAATTCAAAAAAAATAATATCTGCCTCTGAAATGTGCTGTAGAAATATATAAGAAAATGGAAGTAATCAAAGTACAAGTACCTCAAAGTTGTACTAAATTACAGTACGTGAGTGACATTACTTTCGCCACTGGTTTGTTATTCATCCAGCATATGCATTATTCAAGCTTTTTCTTTCCATGATCTGAGCAGGACATATTCACCTTTGGTAGTCGGTACTTGTCCCGGAAATGACTTCTGACTGTGGCCCTCTCGGCTTTCTTCTGTGCAAAACTGGCTTCTCGTTCCTGTCTGCAAGAAAGGACGAACAAATGTGTTTTTGGCAGGTTTTCTCCAAACACTGAATCAAGATACACGTTTGAATCAACGGTGCGTGCTTTCACCAATTACCCCTTACATGTTGCAACCACACCAAGCTGACATTTCAGATTAATAATCGCCATGTGGGCGGGCGACTTTGCTTTTAGAGCAGGACTCTGCCTGGGTGGTTGCTGCTTAAATAAAACCGTACAACAAGTGATTTAAACATTTGAGAAACTGAAAATCAGAAAGACGAAACGAAGATTACATAAAAAATAAAGAAACTCTATAAAAGATAAAGAAAATGCAGTTAAAATAATCACGTATTATCGTGAACAGATATTTGCAGTATATCTCAATTGAACCTGTTTAGCCCTGAGCCTGTTTTTCAGGTCTCACGCTCGAAAATGACCTTCCCAGAACACATGACCATATCTTCTAAAAGGGTTACATTAATAATCTTTGTTCTCAAAGTAATGATGAACCTGTGAGTTGGATGTAGAAGAGTCAGAATCAATATAGATGCTTTTTATTTTAAAGAAAATTCAGATTGAACATAGTAAAAAACTGTAAATTATAGTGTCCGTCCATGTTCGTGTAGAAACACGAACATGGAGGAGACGTGGAGGAGACGTGGAGGGAACATGGAGGAGACGTGGAGGGAACATGGAGGGAGACGTGGAGGAGACGTGGAGGGAACATGGAGGGAGACATGGAGGGAGACGTGGAGGGAACATGGAGGGAGACGTGGAGGAGACGTGGAGGAGACATGGAGGGAACATGGAGGGAGACGTGGAGGAGACGTGGAGGGAACATGGAGGGAGACATGGAGGGAGACGTGGAGGGAACATGGAGGGGAGACGTGGAGGAGACGTGGAGGAGACATGGAGGGAACATGGAGGAGACGTGGAGGAGACATGGAGGAGACATGGAGGAGACGTGGAGGGAACATGGAGGGAGACGTGGAGGAGACGTGGAGGGAACATGGAGGGAGACATGGAGGGAGACGTGGAGGGAACATGGAGGGAGACGTGGAGGAGACGTGGAGGGAACATGGAGGGAGACATGGAGGGAACGTGGAGGGAACATGGAGGGAGACATGGAGGGAGACGTGGAGGGAACATGGAGGGAGACGTGGAGGAGACGTGGAGGGAACATGGAGGGAGACATGGAGGAGACATGGAGGAGACGTGGAGGGAACATGGAGGGAGACGGGGAGGAGACGTGGAGGGAACATGGAGGGAGACATGGAGGGAGACGTGGAGGGAACATGGAGGGAGACGTGGAGGAGACGTGGAGGGAACATGGAGGGAGACGTGGAGGAGACGTGGAGGGAACATGGAGGGAGACATGGAGGGAACATGGAGGGAACATGGAGGAGACGTGGAGGAGACATGGAGGGAACATGGAGGAGACGTGGAGGAGACGTGGAGGGAACATGGAGGAGACGTGGAGGAACATGGAGGGAACATGGAGGGAACATGGAGGAGACATGGAGGGAACATGGAGGAGACATGGAGGGAACATGGAGGGAACATGGAGGGAACATGGAGGAGACATGGAGGGAACATGGAGGAGACATGGAGGGAACATGGAGGAGACATGGAGGGAACATGGAGGGAACATCGAGGGAACATGGAGGAGACATGGAGGGAACATGGAGGAACATGGAGGGAACATGGAGGGAACATGGAGGAGACATGGAGGGAACATGGAGGGAACATCGAGGGAACATGGAGGAGACATGGAGGGAACATGGAGGAGACATGGAGGAACATGGAGGAGACGTGGAGGGAACATGGAGGGAACATGGAGGAGACATGGAGGAGACATGGAGGGAACATGGAGGGAGACGTGGAGGAGACGTGGAGGGAACATGGAGGGAGACATGGAGGGAACATGGAGGGAACATGGAGGGAGACATGGAGGGAACATGGAGGGACATGGAGGGAACATGGAGGGAATGGAGGAACATGGAGGGAACATGGGAGGGAACATGGAGGACGTGGAGGGAACATGGAGGGAACATGAGACATGAGACGGAGGAACATGGAGGAGACCAGTGGAGGGAACATGGAGGGAGACATGGAGGGAACATGGAGGGAACATGGAGGGAACATGGAGGAGACATGGAGGGAACATGGAGGAGACATGGAGGAGACGTGGAGGGAACATGGAGGGAACATGGAGGGAACATCGAGGAGACATGGAGGGAACGTGGAGGAGACATGGAGGAGACATGGAGGGAACATGGAGGAGACATGGAGGGAACATGGAGGGAACATCGAGGGAACATGGAGGAGACATGGAGGGAACATGGAGGAGACATGGAGGGAACATGGAGGAACATGGAGGGAACATGGAGGAGACATGGAGGGAACATGGATGTTGTACTCAAGTACAATAACTGAGTACTTCTCACTAGCATATTCAAATAATGTATTTATTGCTTATAGTTTATATTCTTAATTTGAATAACCTAGGTTGTGATATAAAAGTAATCGAGTACATTTAAAAAATACATATCTGCCTCTAAATTGTGGTGTAGTAGAAGAAGTATAAAGTATCAGTAAATGGAAGTAATCAAAGTAGAAGTACCTCGAACATGTGGAGGAAGCTGCTCTCGCTGTGCAGCGTCTTTCTGCATTCACACTTATGAAATACACTTCTACGGGTCGAGGCTTTGCTTCGTGCTGCGTCCGTTACAACGCATCAACAGGTCAAACTGCTGCAGGAGCACGATACGAGGATATGAGAATAAAACCTTACGGGTTGATAAACTAGATTAATAAACTATAACTGAACTGCAAGTGGAACACATTAAAATAAGTGATTAGAAAGATGAAGCTCTGTCACCTCTATGACCTTCATCACACTCAGAACTTTTGCACATCGCTCGAACATTTAAACCTGATTCTGATTTGGGTATGTTGAGTGTTTCCAAACCCTCGTTAGAGCTTTGTAAATGTGCAGTTTAGGGAAAAGCAATAACAGACAACACTCCTCATAAGTGCCTTGAATCTGCCGCGGCATGCCTCCATGAAAGCTGAGAGGCTTTTCTTAAACTCTGCACATCTGTTAGGGGAAGTCCGACGGCCTTTTTCTCTCTGTGAAGACTCACTCATGTCAACAAGTGTTGCCTCCAGCAGAGGGCAGACTCCAAGCTGCTGGCAACGCTCTCTCCACTCGACTGTCTCTGGAGTGTGTATGGCTTCAGAGTCGCTCATAATTCCCCCTCGTAAATTGCTAAATTAGCTGAAATGGCTTCAACGTCACGAGTCCACAACACGATGCTTCACACACTCGCCAAACGTAGCACGAGACAAAGGAGCAGATAGTATGTGAGTCTTATGTGGAATGCTATGTTTAAAATGTGCAGCCAATAAAGCCCCTTTGCATTGTATTGTATGTTTATGATACAGTATGACATCCTCAGAGGTTGCATTGAACGCCCAGAAGCATCACACCAGCTGCAGCAGATGGGGGGGGGGGTCGTTGGAGGACCACAGGCATGCTTTTCAAAGTGTTTGTACCCAATGTGTCAGAGGAAGGTTGTTGTTTCCAGAGATGCAGCGTTTGTGGGAGCCTCGTTTCACTTTGGATTAACGTGAAAGCTCCAAATGGCACATAGCGACCACGCAGGGCTCACTTGCAGCCAATGAGTCGAGTGCCCCCTCTCAAGGGCATCAGATGACCCTAGTTGTCACTGTGTGAGGATGCTGAGGGTGATAAAATGTCTACATGTGTCACGCCAGTGTTAGATCCCCTCCTCCTCCCCAACCTAATGCTGCTTTAATCTGAGCGGCGCGAGCTCCTCGGTGATCTACGCTCATGTTCAGCACCTCTGACTAATAACTCACTTCCACTGAAGGTCACATGACGGCGGAGCGTTACAGCTCGCCTCCTGCAGAGATCGGTGGGGTGAGCGGAGCATTAATACTGCCAGAGTTAGGACTTCACCTCCCACTCGTGCTTAAAATGCCTTCACACGGCGCTGTGAGGATTAAAGTGTTCATGAAACTGTGCGAGGGAAACAATTGGGCGAATTACATCTTCATAATTCATGTACATGCTGGAATACATTCGTTCTGTTAAACTGTGTCCTTTCCTGCACATTATTTATCAAAGTAAAGTTATTCAGACACCAGTGAGGGTCTGACATGTGAGTCCTGCTCCAAGGGAAGCATCACCCTAATCCATAGTGAGTTGCTGTCTGCTGGATGACCTTGTTGTTCCCTTCTAATGTCCCCCAGATAGACTCGGTATGCAAAGCAGGGGACATTAGCATGTAGAGAATGCACTTCTGCAGGTCAGAGCATTTCAATGATAAAAGCCAGAATGACAAAGGAAGTGCACAGCTGGATTTAGAGCTGTTAGTATATTTTAAACAAACTGCTTAGCACAATGAGTGATTAGGTAGAAGCGATCTGAATTCATTTTGACACCACTTTTTGGTCATCTTGAGTTGTATAGGAGCAATACAAGTCGACTTATGGAGTAAAATAAATCCATGTTAGTTTATCCTGCCTGCTTGCCCTCTGATGATATCCCAATTTAGTGTTTGTATTGACTTGATGTGTCATGCATGTGTGATTCATCGCTCTGTACGCACACACATGGGAACATGTTTCGCCCCAGGTGAGAATCCCTGATTTCCGTGGAAGAATAATAATACTGATTCCAGGAATACCATATTTAAAAAACAACATTAGAGACATTTTCCTGAGGGCTAAGAGCCGCAGGTCTCCCTGGGCGAGAGGAGCAGCTGTGCGTTATGGCACTGGGAGCTGCTATTTACACAGAAAAGCACATATGCCACAGTGTTGTTATTCTATCACCACGTTTAAAAGATCTTATCATCTTACTTTTCCTCCTCTAACTGTTGTTGATATTGTTCAAACTCCTCTTGAGTCATCCCCTGCGCCGCCGCGTCCGTTTTCTCCGCTTCGGGTTTCTCTTCCCCGAGTCCTCCAGTCAGGTTCTTCAGCTGTCCTCCCACCACGTGTTTCACCATGAAAGCCATGGCTGAAAAGAGAGATGGAGTATCCTACCCGTCAGTAACCCTCAGATGCTCGGTGGGGGAAAAGCGATCAAACCCGCGGTGGAAAAAAACGTCTCCAGGTTCCAGCACCACTTTCCTGGACAGCTCCGCGCCGTGGAGGATGGAGCTTTTTTCGTTATGAGTCAACAAGTTTGGAGCTGAAATATCAATCACGTGACCCCCCCCCCCCTCCTCCTCCCGTGATTCGCCGTCTGATTATAACGCGTACAAACATCACGTGACCAGCCTCAGTGTCTCCTGGCTGTTTTTGTGGAGTGTCTGTGCGCGCGCTGGAGCTTCACTAACGCTCTGTCAACACTCAAAATGATCCTTAATTGCTAATTAAGACAAATGGCTGCTGCTGACTCTCGGCACGAGGAGTTGCACTTATTGACTTAATCACTTAGAAATGAGTCGATGTCACGAAGAAGCTCATTTGAGGACTGAAATAATGAGTCTGAGCATTTAGAGGATTTAAGTCTGACTTCAAACTCGCAATGTTGACTTTAAACTCTGACTATATTACTAAATATTATATGTATCAATATTTAGAGCACATTAAGGTCTATTGACTTAAAACTCAAATATCTTTCTGTAAATCTTACATTTAAATATCTCTTTAGAAAGTTACTTTAAACTCTACACTCTACCATTTTCTTAAAATACATTTTGACTGTCAGATATCTTTTCTAAATGGGTAAATAATTACATTTTGTAATTGAAATTATTTGAGTTTCGACATTTTCCAGATCATCATCCTGTTTCCATCGGAGCGTGTCCTTCTGGATATTCCTCCCCCCTAACATGCAGCAGCTTACATCCTAAGCGCAGACATTGTAACTGCAGACGCATCACCGTAACACGTCATCTGCACACGTGAGTTTATGATATTAGCGTCTCATTAAACCTCCTCCGCTGTGTGTGTGTGTGTGTGTGTGTGTGTGTGTTTGACAGTATAGGCGGGTGAATAGTTCAAATCCCATCCCTGAGAAGTGGATGTATGACTCTCTGTGACGCAGTGTTCAGCTGGGAAGCTAAAAATATGTCCAATCATGCGGAGCTGGAAGAAATACTCAGATCTGTGTTTGAGTAAAAGGAGAAATACTAGATTCAAATACTCTCCGCCACGTCCTGAATTCAAATTGTAGTAGATGATTATTGGCATCGACATGTCGTGTACTCGTCATGTGTAATTGCTGGATTATGATTATTGATGCATTCAGTTCTAAAACTGTCAGATATCTGAAGGGGATTAAAAACACCATAACATGAAAATACCAGTACAAGTAAGCACCTGAAAATCATACTTAGACGCAGTAGATGTACTTCATCACAGCCCACTATCCCTACGTGTGTGTGTGTGTGTGTGTGTGTGTGTGTGTGTGTGTGTGTGTGTGAGGGATGTTTTAAAGCTCTCTTTCTTGACATCCCAAAAGAAACTTTGATTTGGAGTCAACACTTGATCCTCGCAGCCTGGCCTACTTCCTGCGGATCAGAGGAACCCGGAGAGCGTCTGGCTTATAGAAAGTCCTGTTCTCTTTACACCTGCCTCGCTCTTAAACCTCCCCGCAACTTCAAAGCTGCCAGATTGAAACGTGACGGCGTGAATGAAATCAAATCTGTAATCTCTGTGAAATGTAGTAAGAAGAAAAGACTTCAGCGTGTTTCTACATCGTCATTTTATCTTATTATTTGAACACCCACTGGATCCGTTCCTCACTCACTTTTCCTTTATGGATTATATGACTGAGCCCTGACTACAGGTGCTCCAGCAGGCGCACAGCAGGGGGCTTTAATCCAAGATGATGTGAATTACACACTCACACACACACACACACACACACACACACACACACACGCACACACACACAGGCTTAATGGTGTTCATATATTTCCATAAAGAGAGACGACACACGGTGACATGGTTCTGTCCGCTGAGCCTCACAGAACAGATGTGGTGACCTTAGAAGGCATTTCTCTGTAACTCTTTCGAACACGCGTGTGGGTGATCACAAATCAAATGTGATAGATATGGAGAAGGTGTCATCTTTGCCGTCGTCTCCGTATCAAAAGACACTGTGCACGTGAGGAAATGAAAGTGAATTTTAATGTAAGCTAAAGAACACTATAACACAACTTGGTGCCATCAAATATCACCTTCATCGAATAATAAGCAGATCATGAACTGAGCTCCAGATTCTCACAGATATTAGACGTTAGACTGACGTCCATCTCACTCCCTAATGACACGGGGCAATCAGTCACATTGTTCCACATGTGATTTGTTTTTGAGTCAACACTCAGAAGGGGACGCAATCAGCTGTTGTTGATTGTGTAAAAGTGGGAAGTCGAGACCTTTACCTACAGGAGCATTGCTCACAGCAGCTGATTGAGAGAGAGGCTCCTGCTTGTGCTCTGCCTGTTTATGTCAGGGTTAGAAAGTGCTCAGCTTTCACACAGATGTTTGTTAAATTCATGCATGGGTGCACAAAACCCCGACACGTTACTTTCCCTGACTGCGTGAACATCTGCTTCTTCACTCAGAATCTCCCTGGTGAAGAAGAAGAGACTCTGATGTATTTAAAGAGGCCCAATGAGGCGCTCCCTGATATTCACCTGAACATCAGCAGGAGAGGACTCTTTAAAGTAGAGACACTACATACTGATATACACCTGAACATCAGCAGGAGAGGACTCTTTAAAGTAGAGACACTACATACTGATATACACCTGAACATCAGCAGGAGAGGACTCTTTAAAGTAGAGACACTACATACTGATATACACCTGAACATCAGCAGGAGAGGACTCTTTAAAGTAGAGACACTACATACTGATATACACCTGAACATCAGCAGGAGAGGACTCTTTAAAGTAGAGACACTACATACTGATATACACCTGAACATCAGCAGGAGAGGACTCTTTAAAGTAGAGACACTACATTACTGATATACACCTGGACATCAGCAGGAGAGGACTCTTTAAAGTAGAGACACTACATACTGATATACACCTGAACATCAGCTGGAGAAGACTCTTTAAAGTAGAGACACTACATACTGATATACACCTGAACATCAGCTGGAGAGGACTCTTTAAAGTAGAGACACTACATACTGATATACACCTGGACATCAGCAGGAGAGGACTCTTTAAAGTAGAGACACTACATGCTGATATACACCTGAACATCAGCTGGAGAGGACTCTTTAAAGTAGAGACACTACATACTGATATACACCTGAACATTAGCAGGAGATGACTCTTTAAAGTAGAGACACTACATACTGATATACACCTGAACATCAGCAGGAGAGGACTCTTTAAAATAGAGACACTACATACTGATATACACCTGAACATCAGCAGGAGAGGACTCTTTAAAGTAGAGACACTACATACTGATATACACCTGAACATCAGCAGGAGAGGACTCTTTAAAGTAGAGACACTACATACTGATTATACATCTGAACATCAGCAGGAGAGGACTCTTTAAAGTAGAGACACTACATACTGATATACACCTGTACATCAGCAGGAGAGGACTCTTTAAAGTAGAGACACTACATACTGATATACACCTGAACATCAGCAGGAGAGGACTCTTTAAAGTAGAGACATTACATACTGATATACACCTGAACATCAGCAGGAGAGGACTCTTTAAAGTAGAGACACTACATACTGATATACACCTGAACATCAGCAGGAGAGGACTCTTTTAAAGTAGAGACACTACATACTGATATACACCTGAACATCAGCAGGAGAGGACTCTTTAAAGTAGAGACACTACATACTGATATACACCTGAACATCAGCAGGAGAGGACTCTTTAAAGTAGAGACACTACATACTGATATACACCTGAACATCAGCAGGAGAGGACTCTTTAAAGTAGAGACACTACATACTGATATACACCTGAACATCAGCAGGAGAGGACTCTTTAAAGTAGAGACACTACATACTGATATACACCTGGACATCAGCAGGAGAGGACTCTTTAAAGTAGAGACACTACATACTGATATACACCTGAACATCAGCTGGAGAAGACTCTTTAAAGTAGAGACACTACATACTGATATACACCTGAACATCAGCTGGAGAGGACTCTTTAAAGTAGAGACACTACATACTGATATACACCTGGACATCAGCAGGAGAGGACTCTTTAAAGTAGAGACACTACATGCTGATATACACCTGAACATCAGCTGGAGAGGACTCTTTAAAGTAGAGACACTACATACTGATATACACCTGAACATTAGCAGGAGATGACTCTTTAAAGTAGAGACACTACATACTGATATACACCTGAACATCAGCAGGAGAGGACTCTTTAAAATAGAGACACTACATACTGATATACACCTGAACATCAGCAGGAGAGGACTCTTTAAAGTAGAGACACTACATACTGATATACACCTGAACATCAGCAGGAGAGGACTCTTTAAAGTAGAGACACTACATACTGATATACACCTGTACATCAGCAGGAGAGGACTCTTTAAAGTAGAGACACTACATACTGATATACACCTGTACATCAGCAGGAGAGGACTCTTTAAAGTAGAGACACTACATACTGATATACACCTGAACATCAGCAGGAGAGGACTCTTTAAAGTAGAGACATTACATACTGATATACACCTGAACATCAGCAGGAGAGGACTCTCTTAAAGTAGAGACACTACATACTGATATACACCTGAACATCAGCAGGAGAGGACTCTTAAAGTAGAGACACTACATACTGATATACACCTGAACATCAGCAGGAGAGGACTCTTTAAAGTAGAGACACTACATACTGATATACACCTGAACATCAGCAGGAGAGGACTCTTTAAAGTAGAGACACTACATACTGATATAACAACCTGAACATCAGCAGGAGAGGACTCTTTAAAGTAGAGACACTACATACTGATATACACCTGAACATCAGCAGGAGAGGACTCTTTAAAGTAGAGACACTACATACTGATATACACCTGAACATCAGCAGGAGAGGACTCTTTAAATTAGAGACACTACATACTGATATACACCTGAACATCAGCAGGAGAGGACTCTTTAAAGTAGAGACACTACATACTGATATACACCTGAACATTAGCAGGAGATGACTCTTTAAAGTAGAGACACTACATACTGATCTACACCTGAACATCAGCAGGAGAGGACTCTTTAAAGTAGAGACACTACAAACTGATATACACCTGAACATCAGCAGGAGAGGACTCTTTAAAGTAGAGACACTACATACTGATATACACCTGAACATCAGCAGGAGAGGACTCTTTAAAGTAGAGACACTACATACTGATATACACCTGAACATCAGCAGGAGAGGACTCTTTAAAGTAGAGACACTACACACTGATATACACCTGAACATCAGCAGGAGAGGACTCTTTAAAGTAGAGACACTACATACTGATATACACCTGAACATCAGCAGGAGAGGACTCTTTAAAGTAGAGACACTACACACTGATATACACCTGAACATCAGCAAGAGAGGACTCTTTAAAGTAGAGACACTACATACTGATATACACCTGCACATTTGAATAGTATGTCCTCTTTAAGAAGGGACAATACACTTTAGTCCATTATGTAAATGTGGTATATTTAGCATAGAGGCAAGAGGACAGAAATCAATTGAATATTAAAGCACATAGCACAATTAGAAGCACATAATAACAAACTAAGCACAGATAAAAACCTTATAAAACAATGACGTAACCCCAGCTCCAAAATAATGTAGAAAAACAATGCAAATGTAGAACGGAAAATGCTGATTTGTGCATGTAAAATGGAGAACATTTGGCCTTTGAGTAGAAATAAGAAGGGAAAGCAGGGAAGGTTGCAGAGGCTTGACATCCTGAGGTTGTTTTGCAGCAGGAGGATCACGGTGTGAGTCAACATCTCCCGGAGCATCACTCCGCCTCACTTCCAGCCCCAGTTACACTGACATCGTCCAGGATTAGGAGCCTGTGTGGGATTGTGAGAGATGGGTTTATGTATACCATCACTCTCACACACACACACACACACACACACACACACACACACACACACACACACACACACACACACACACACACACACACACACACACACACACACACACACACACACACACAGACTGATCCACAGCCGCGTGTTACACCTTTGTTTTCTTCAGTCAAGGGATTGAACTCATCAAACTAATGGGCCCCGCAGCTGACAATATGGGAGTTGTGAGTTAACACAAGGCGGGGAAGCATTAGCAAGTCACTGGGATGCCTGATTTAAGAGTGTGTGTGTGTGTGTGTGTGTGTGTGTGTGTGTGTGCCCCCTTTCCTCTTTAGATGCCAAGATATCACAATAATCCAATGTAAAGTGAAGAGTGCTTTGTGTACTCTATTACAGAAATTCAATCAATCAATCAACGTTTATTTATATAGACGAATATCACACATTGTCTCAGGGGGCTTTACAGTTTGTACAGAATATGAAAACGACCCCTTCTGTCCTTAGACCTTCACATCGGACAAGGAAGCCCCCAGTTAATTGGAGAAATGTTAGAAACCTCAGGGAGAAAGGAGGATCCCTCTCCAGGACAGACAGACGTGCGATAGATGCCGTGTGTAAATAGAAAAGATAATACGTTTACAGCATAGGTCAATATGGTCCAGATGCTGGAGAATGCATGTGTCTATGTATGGTGAGAATCAGGCAGGACCACAGCGACAGGGACAAACACGACTCAGGATCAACGACTCATACCCCGATTCAGGATCCATGACTCAGGACCACAGCCACAACTCAAACCACGACTCAAACCACAACTCATACCACGACTCATACCACGACTCAGGACCACAACTCATACCACGACTCATACCACGACTCAGGACCACAGCCACAACTCAAACCACGACTCAAACCACGACTCAAACCACGACTCATACCACGACTCAGGACCACAACTCATACCACGACTCATACCACGACTCAGGACCACAGCCACAACTCAAACCACGACTCAAACCACAACTCATACCCCGACTCATACCACGACTCAGGACCACAGCCACAACTCAAACCACGACTCAAACCACGACTCATACCACGACTCATACCACAACTCATACCACGACTCATACCATGACTCAGGACCACAGCCACAACTCAAACCACGACTCAAACCACAACTCACACCACGACTCATACCACGACTCAGGACCACAGCCACAACTCAAACCCCGACTCAGGACCACAACTCACACCACGACTCATACCACGACTCAGGACCACAGCCACAACTCAAACCACGACTCAAACCACAACTCACACCACGACTCACACCACAACTCACACCACGACTCATACCACAACTCACACCACGACTCATACCACGACTCATACCATGACTCAGGACCACAGCCACAACTCAAACCACGACTCAAACCACAACTCACACCACGACTCATACCACGACTCAGGACCACAGCCACAACCCAAACCACGACTCAAACCACGACTCATACCCCGACTCAGGACCACAACTCATACCACGACTCATAACACGACTCAGGACCACAGCCACAACTCAAACCACGACTTAAACCACAACTCATACCACGACTCATACCACGACTCAGGACCACAACATTAATGAGATTTTGTATAACAAAAAGCTTCAGAGGATGATCATTTGCTGATGTTGAATAGTGGTGGTCTAATGGATAGTCAGGTGGGCTGAAGATCGGAAGGTTGTGAGTTCAAATCCCGCCAGGAACACCACCACTAGTGTGCCCTTGAGTAAGGCACTTAGTCCTTAGTTACTCCAGGGAGAATGTCTTGGTAATTGTTAGTCGCTTTGGATAAAAGCGTCAGCTAAATGAAATGTGATGTGTCCACCTCGTTGCTCCTGCAGAGATGCAGCAGACACGGTGTCAAAGTAAAATCTGCTCATATCATTTTGAAGTCTTTTAGCATCTCTTGTAGTCTTTTTGTGTCATGGGGTCATGGGGTCACTCAGCCGCTCCATGTGGTGTCGAGCAGTTTGACGCCCTGCAGGCCGTCTGCCAGGCGTTTATCTGCCCTGCAGGCCGTCTGCCAGGCGTTGATCTGCCCTGCAGGACAGAGAGGAAACTGTCCCCCCAGATAACATCAACGTCTTCCCGCTGAGCTGAATATTACGGCCCTGAAACAGAGCAATGACCATTTCGATTTCTATAGTAGACTTTTTGAAGACTGGACTTTTCTTCACACTGTACATTTTACATTTCATTTAATATGCCACTCTTACTTAATGTAAATAATATCTTGATTTTACATTTTGTGAGCTGTGATTTGGACCTTCATAGAGAATATTGCTCGGATAGTCTAGAGATTTGTATCTTTAGTTGAGTGTTCATCGTGTCGTGGACAGTCCCCATTGATCAACATGGCTCATTTCCAGCTGTTGTCCCCGGCCAGATGATAACAGACACCCTTTCACGGTAACTTGAATACATTTAACTTTTTAGTTCTGTTTTGTTTTAGATTTTCAGATGTTAATGTTTGGTTATTTTCACATTATGGGCAATGCCTTTGTTTCAACATGCTGCTGTGACGAAAATGTTTTCCCAATTTGGGATCAATTAAGTATATCTTATCATATCTCATTTGATCTATTATGCGGTTTAATTCCTTGTTAAATGAAAGTAAATCAGGGTCGGGTTGAACAAGAGATAGACGGTGCATGAAGAGAATAGACTATGAGACTAAATCTAAACATTACTATAACTTAACATAGATATATAACCAGATAAATAATCAAACATGATGTTACAGTTGAACATAAAGCTGCTTATAATAACACTGTATTTTTAATAGATGAGTCTACTTATCAATTCATTGAGTGAATAATGTATTTGTGAGTTATCAACAATCAGGCTTCAATGTTTTCTGGGTGAACAAATGAGGTCCATCTCTTGCCTGGAAGTCTTTCCTATGAATACAGTAAGAAAGTTGCATTTTGTGGATTTCCTTAGGTTTTAGAAGCAATGCAAACAATGATTTATATTTCCTAGAAGAAGTGGAATCTGAAAATAGGAACACAGACTGGGATTCACACCACACATTGTCATGGTTGGAAGTGTGAAAAGAAGCTGCTAAAACACACCTTGAGCGACAGAATTCACAGCAGAACAAAGCGCTGATCAAGAGTGAGAAATATCAGTGTTCAGAGAATTGGTTAAAATGGGTCGTGAAATTGAGTGTGAATTAAAAAAAGGCCCAAAGTGTTGAGAGATTTGAGAACAGCTGCTTCCAGAAAGAGACAAGTAAGGAGGTCTGGGACTCTGAAGACAAATCATCACGAGAAGAAACTGCTGAGACACGTTGTCGCTCACTAAATGGTGTTTTATTAAAAGCTGAAACGTGCATACAGGCAGAGAGGGCAAAAGTACACATCCTTTACTCAAGTAGAAGTACAGATACTCGTGTTTAAAAATACTCTGGTGAAAGTAGAAGTACTGACTAAACTTCTTTACTCAAGTCAAAGTAAAGAGGCTTTGAAGTGTACTTCAGTAGAAAGTACCTATAACTAGCAGCTGTTTTAAAGAGTACCTGACCTCCCTTTATATCAATAGAACAATAATGTCATTGTTAGCTAATGAATGTTTCCATGACAACGTTTCCATTGGTCCCTCTTCTTTAGAGAAGACCAGGAAATGATGGATACACGGATCGTGTTCAAATCAATAGGCACGCAATGACTCTAAAGAATAATGATCACGCATCAAACACACATTCAGACTAAAGGAACCAGCTGTTTGGGAAATGAGAGAAGTAGAAAGTACAGGTATTTGAGTTCAACATGTAAGAAGTAGAAAGTACAGGTATTTGAGTTCAACATGTAAGAAGTAGAAAGTACAGGTATTTGGGTTCAACATGTAAGAAGTAGAAAGTACAGGTATTTGGGTTCAACATGTAAGAAGTAGAAGTACAGGTATTTGAGTTCAACATGTGAGAAGTAGAAAGTACAGGTATTTGGGTTCAACATGTAAGAAGTAGAAAGTACAGGTATTTGGGTTCAACATGTAAGAAGTAGAAAGTACAGGTATTTGAGTTCAACATGTAAGAAGTAGAAAGTTCAGGTATTTGAGTTCAACATGTAAGAAGTAGAAAGTACAGGTATTTGAGTTCAACATGTGAGAAGTAGAAAGTACAGGTATTTTGGGTTCAACATGTAAGAAGTAGAAAGTACAGGTATTTGAGTTCAACATGTAAGAAGTAGAAAGTACAGGTATTTGGGTTCAACATGTAAGAAGTAGAAAGTACAGGTATTTGGGTTCAACATGTAAGAAGTAGAAAGTACAGGTATTTGAGTTCAACATGTGAGAAGTAGAAAGTACAGGTATTTGGGTTCAACATGTAAGAAGTAGAAAGTACAGGTATTTGGGTTCAACATGTAAGAAGTAGAAAGTACAGGTATTTGAGTTCAACATGTAAGAAGTAGAAAGTTCAGGTATTTGAGTTCAACATGTAAGAAGTAGAAAGTACAGGTATTTGAGTTCAACATGTGAGAAGTAGAAAGTACAGGTATTTGGGTTCAACATGTAAGAAGTAGAAAGTACAGGTATTTGAGTTCAACATGTAAGAAGTAGAAAGTACAGGTATTTGGGTTCAACATGTGAGAAGTAGAAAGTACAGGTATTTGGGTTCAACATGTAAGAAGTAGAAAGTACAGGTATTTGGGTTCAACATGTAAGAAGTAGAAAGTTCAGGTATTTGTGTTCAACATGTAAGAAGTAGAAAGTACAGGTATTTGTGTTCAACATGTAAGAAGTAGAAAGTACAGGTGTTTGTGTTCAACATGTAGGAAGTAGAAAGTACAGGTATTTGTGTTCAACATGTAAGAAGTAGAAAGTACAGGTATTTGTGTTCAACATGTAGGAAGTAGAAAGTACAGGTATTTGTGTTCAACATGTAAGAAGTCAAAGTAAAAAGTCGTCAGAAAAATAAGTAGTGGAGTAAAGTACTGATACCATAAAAATGTACTAAGTACAGTAATGAAGTATTTGTACTCCAATAGAATAGAATAGAATCGTTTAATGTCATTATACATGTACAATGAGATAATAAATGCTTCTCCCTTTCAAGGGTGCCATCTAATATACTTCCCACCTCTGAATATAAGGAGTACACAGACGTACAGTATTGTTTCTGAGAGCTCAGACAGAGTACCCGTTCCTGCAGGAAACTACCAGCTGCTGAAAAAGCCTCTTTAAGAGAAGACGGCTGACAGGAAATCAAACATAATCCAGACAGAGGGAAGTTAAAATAACTTCTTACCAGGAGTCCAGGGGATGAAGCTCTACCATATGATAATACTTTAATGCAGAGGTGTAAAGTACATTTTGAGATACGTGTACTTTCCTTGAGTATTTCCATGTCATGCTCCTGTGTACTTCTACTCCACTACAGTTCAGAGGTACATGGTATACTTTTGCTCCACTACATGTATTTAATTCCTTTAGTTACTTCACAGATGTGGATGAATGATGTGAAATATAATTAAGTGTTGAATCAGACTTTAGTTCCACCTGGAGTAAATCCACCAGCTACCCTGCAGTCTACAAAGCCATTCAGACTAGCTGCTCCTTCACCAGCTACCCTGCAGTCTACAAAGCCATTCAGACTAGCTGCACCTTCACCAGCTTTGAGAACACTTTCATGATCAATCATTATAAAACATATCATATATATTATTCTGAAATGGACCAATCTGCACAACGACTACTTTCACTGTCTTTCACTATATTTTGATGAGAATACTTTCCTACTTTCACTTGAGGAACATTTTGAATGCAGGACTTTTACTGTAACAGAGTATTCCTACACTCTGGTACTTCTACTTTTACTGAAGTACAAGATCTGAGTACTCCTTTCCTTTCTGTAAACCTGCTGCCAACCTGTTTAACCCACTTTAAAGAAACCAGCTTCTATCCCCACGTTGGATGAATATTAGCATGCTCCACTTCTGTTCATGTGTAAGTAGCTCTGGTGGGGTTGAACCTTATAAGCATGGCAGCTTTATCCCCACGCTGTAGCCGCTGGGCTCACAGAGGGATGATTTTTGTACCCACGTTTAATTAAGTGGTTAAAATGACCCTTTTCCTGCTGAAGAACTTGTCAATAATCCCTGGTTCCCGGCTTGAGCTTCAGCCTCAGGATCCATGTATCTGTGATCCTCTCCAGAAGGAGTCATCACATACAGAGACTAGTTCCTGAGCAGTGTCCTTCACATGCTGATATCCAAGAGAGGGAGTTACACAGTCACAAGATGGAGGAATAGAAAGCAGTCTTCAATGTTTACTTCAGATTAGCTCCACGTCAGAAATGAGCATGCTTGATGTCTCTCTCCATAGAGGCTGAATCATCATGTTAATCACATAGCTATCATCTGCCTCAAACAGTCCTGATGCTCTTCTAGGTAATCACACATCCTGTCATGTTCACAGCTACAGTTGGGATACCTTTGTTAGCATGTTGCTCTCATACTGGAACAGCCAACAGCACTACATTGAAGGCAGGGAGATATTAGCATGTTACGTAAGGAGAAATGAGACAGGAGATGGAAAGGTCTTCTGTGGAGGAAATCCTAAAGAAAAACTGATACATGATTCATGGACAAAGTTTGTCTTTTGCTATGTTTAATAAAGTGATAAAGAAAGTCGATATAAAGTGAAATGGACCTCAGATGTAGGAACAGAGCGACTTCATCCTCAGAGGAGACAGAAGTTCTGCTGAGAGGAAACAGCTGCCCCATCCCATCATTAAACCCCCTGGTCTTTAACCAGTTGCAAATCCACCTTTCACTTCCTTTGCCTCCTGACATGTAAATCCAGATGTCTCTGTTACACACATAGAAGACTAAGATACACTTTAACAGAGTAAGAGGCGATCAGAGTTGAAGATTATAAGTTTTAAATGATTATATGATAATTTGCCACGACATTCTCTCATACATTTACTCTCTTCTCACCCTTTCCTTCTTATCCTCCCTCTCCCTTCTTTCTCACTTCCTTCCCTCCCTTTAAATCCCTTCCATCCTCCCTCCCTCCTCGCCTGATTTAGACCTCTTGCCTGAGAGAAACATCAGAGCACAATGGGTTAGTGCTGGCTGAGCTTAAATGGGAAGAGAAAACCGGAAGATTCTCTTTCATGAATAGATGCAAACAAACGGCAGAGAGAGGAGGGTGAGAAAAAGCAGGCGGGGGGGAATAAGAAGAGTGAGATAAATGGCTGGAGAGGGGTGAAGGTCGGCGGGGAGTGACAGAGAGGGATTTTTAATTCCACACGACATTTTAAGAAAAAATAGTCTTGTGACATTTGCAGCTTAATAATATTCTGCAGATGATCCCACGCGTGTGAATGTGGAGAAAGGTCCTCGATTTGAAAATACTCTTAATAACGCATTTCAGAGTTCAGACAGAGGACACAGTCTGCTATTAATTTATCCTCCATGTTTCTATTTCAACTGGGTGGTACATTTATCCGTTTTTGGGGTGTAAATGCATCACCAGAAGTAATGTTGGGCTATAAAGGAACTACAGCACGGTCACATGACTTCACGTCACCACCGCTAAGCTAAAGGTGGCTAATGTTGGGCTATAAAGGAACTACAGCATGGTCACATGACTTCACGTCACCACCGCTAAGCTAAAAGCGGCTAATGTTGGGCTATAAAGGAACTACAGCATGGTCACATGACTTCACGTCACCACCGCTAAGCTAAAGGTGGCTAATGTTGGGCTATAAAGGAACTACAGCATGGTCACATGACTTCACGTCACCACCGCTAAGCTAAAAGCGGCTAATGTTGGGCTATAAAGGAACTACAGCATGGTCACATGACTTCACGTCACCACCGCTAAGCTAAAAGCGGCTAATGTTGGGCTATACAGAAACTACAGCACGGTCACATGACTTCACGTCACCACCGCTAAGCTCAAAGCGGCTAATGTTGGGCTATAAAGGAACTACAGCACGGTCACATGGCTTCACGTCACCACCGCTAAGCTAAAGGTGGCTAATGTTGGGCTATAAAGGAACTACAGCATGGTCACATGACTTCACGTCACCACCGCTAAGCTAAAAGCGGCTAATGTTGGGCTATAAAGGAACTACAGCACGGTCACATGACTTCACGTCACCACCGCTAAGCTAAAAGCGGCTAATGTTGGGTTATAAAGGAACTACAGCACGGTCACATGACTTCACGTCACCACCGCTAAGCTAAAGGAGGCTAATGTTGGGCTATAAAGGAACTACAGCACGGTCACATGACTCTAGGTCAGGTTAAGTGATGGTGATGTCTTTACAACGTTTATATATAATATATTAATACAAAAAACATTACATTATAGCTCCTTATGTTAACGTTATTTATGAGAATTGTACCCATTGGTTAATTATTTTGACCTTTGGACGTCTAAAGAGATGCAATGCATTGTGGTGCGGTTAAGTATGTCTTATAAGGTCAGGCCTCAAACTTAGAAATTCACTAGAATACATTCAAGTTATTTTAGCGTTAACAAATTCCACATTCAGTGCATGGAAGTCTGAACACACTACCTTCAAACAGAGTCTATGCACTTGATATTTCCCATGATGCAGCAGGCCCTGTCTTCTCCACATATCTCGTCTTCTTGCCGTGACCCTGAGGTCTGCCTGAAGCCTCAAACTCCATCTGTTTCCTGTGTGTTGGACAGTTACAGCCTCGTTTCTGTCTGTCTTTCTCTCTCTCTCTCTCTCATTCACACCCACACACACACACACACACACACACACACACACACACACACACACACACACACACACACACACACACACACACACAGACTGACACAGATTCACACAAACGAGTCTGGAAAAACAGGCTACGTTAGCAACCACAGCTACGATGTGGGTGTTGGCATGTAGAGGATACTCACGTCTTCATAACACACACACACACACACACACACACACACACACACACACACACACACAAACACACACACACACACACACACACACACACCACACACACACACACACACACACACACACACACACACACACACACACACCACACACACACACACACATTTCCCTATCGCCCCACATGTGCAGCCATGCATCCCTTCCTCCTTACATAACTCCCTTCCCCCATGTTTACAAGGAGAAGTTATGACAGAAGTTATGAGTCTGTAACACACACACACACACACACACACACACACACACACACACACACACACACACACACACACACACACACACACACACACACACACACACACACACCACACACACACACACACACATGCAGGCTGTCACAGCAGCGCTGACGTTACCCAGAGTCACATGAGCGTGAGTCAGAGCAGAGCTCGGCTCGTATTTACATTCAAATAAACACTGAGTGTGTTTACATTATGAGCACCACAGTGTGACCTCAGAGAACCTGCTCTCTGCTCTGTCTGTATCTCGCTCAGCCATCCTTCTTTTTTTGTGTGCAAACTCTAGGATTCAAAGAGAACAAAAAGAGATTTTTGCAAAAATTAAAATGTGAATGAGAGCGATTTTTAAGCTTTGTGGTGACCCTTATGGCAAAAACGTGCACTACTGTCTGCCACACTGACCCAACTGCCGCCAACATATCCTGTATACATGGTGTGTGTGTGTGTGTATGTGTGTGTGTGTGTGTGTGTGTGTGTGTGTGTGTGTGTGTGTGTGTGTGTGTGTGTGTGTGTGTGTGTGTGTGTGTGTGTGTGTGTTGGCCTTTGCGTGCAGCCTCTCTGTCTGTCCATCCACTGGAAGGTTTTGGGCACCGATGTTTACACGGTCTCAGCGGACACGACCGATATGAGAACAGCTGAACCTCGTGGAGTCGGGACGGATCTGCTTTTCTTTACGCTCTATAAATAAGCGTCCGACATTTGTTTCCAATCATGCAAATGGTGCTTTGTGAGTTTATTAACGGCAGCATGCATGTTGTGTGTTTCAACGCAAACTCGTTGTGGTTTGAAACATGTAATCCTGCATCAATGAGAAGCTCTATCTGTCTTTCTTTTATCTTTCCTTTGTGTTTTCAGATGTAAATAAGCTTTAATAATAATAGGCTTTACTGGTCTCACTGTCACTCACCAGGTGCAGCTCAGCCAAAAGGTGATACGTGAAATACAATGCAATACCTAATGAATCCTCTCTGAAAGATAAAGACAGACATAAGACACAAATGATGGAATGCAATACAATATTAAAAACTATAAACATAAATAAAACCATAACAAGAACTAAATTAAAATGAATAAGAAAAATAAAGACTAAAAGACCAATTTGAAAGGGTGTCAATGTGTGACACATCTTGATGTTTCTTCTTCAACATCCGCCCCTACTGTTAAACACACACACACACCCTCACACACTTCCTCTGAGCTTTGGGACCTGGTCTGATCTCGGCCTCTCACGCATCACTGCGTCTGAGTCCTCGTTATCCTGAGAGGCTCATATCCGAAAAAAACAAAATATGAACTCACACACACACACACACACACACACACACACACACACACACACACACACACACACACACACACACACACACACACACACACACACACACCACAGTGATTTAGTGAGAGGCACATGTGAGGGGATGGATGAGTCAATGTGTGTGTGTGTGTGTGTGTGTGTGTGTGTGTGTGTCCTCATCCTGTCACTTCCTGTGTTCCTCTCTCTGCTCAGGTTATACTGTGCAGATAAACAAAAGACACTTCAGATGGACGAATGTACCTTCTTGTGTCATAAATCCTAAATAATAAGCAGGTTTATTTATTCCTTCGTAACGCTAATTATCAGAGCGGCAGCAAGCAATCATTTAGCGAAGCCAAAATCTACATGAATACATTTAGTAAAACATGTGGTCTTGTTTGTTGCATATTTACATGCTTAACACTAGTTTATTAACGTTATATTGTTAACTTCGTCTGCTCTACCATCTTTGTTGCAGCCTTTAAGTTGGGCTGTAACCATTCAATCAAATCAAGGGTTGACAGACGCTATATTGTGCTTATTGACATATGATCACAAGCTTAAGGACAAAAGAATGGATTAGAAAACACGTGTTGGTGAGGATATCGATGCCCTGATTTTCTAAATAAGGTTTCATTAACATTTAATTACCTCCAGCAAAGATATCTCACAAACTGGACACATCATGGAAATAGGTGCCACCACTAGTAGTCGAGGAAAGAAGTATACTTCTCCTGAAACTCTCTAAATGATGGCTGCAGAAAACGTGTTACTCTCTCTCTTTAACATTCGAGCGGCACAGGAAGTAGTTACATAAGGTCCTGGGTGTTTGTAAATGTCTCTCCCAGACTCACGCGTCCTTTTCTCAACCCTCTTTAGCTCTGATGAAAACAGCTCATCTGCTCCACTGAATCAAGCCTCAGCCCAAAGGCAAACTCATCATCTCCATCCTGTCCTCGCCTCCCTCTCAGACCTTTGCTCACCAACATTCAATTAACTCCGGCTCAATCAGAGCGTCCCTGAACGCATCACGGTTGAAGGTAAGGCAAGGCAAGTTTATTTATACAGCACCTTTCAACACACGGCAATTGAAAGTGCAATAAATGGCTTTTAAAAGCAAAATAATAAAAGAAATACATGAATAAAATATGTGAGATATGAATAGTTCAATTAGAAGCAGCGGCAAAAAGAAAAGTCTTCTTGCTGGATTTAAAAGTAGTCAGAGTTGCAGCGGACCTGCAGGTTACACACATCCTTTACTCAAGTAGAAGTACAGATACTCGTGTTTCAAAATACTCTGGTGAAAGTAGAAGTACTGACTAAACTTCTTTACTGCTTTGAAATGTACTTGAGTAAAAAGTACCCATAACTAGCAGCTGTTTTAAAGAGTACCTGACATGTAAGAAGTAGAAAGTGCAGGTATTTGTGTTCAACATGTAAGAAGTAGAAAGTACAGGTATTTGGGTTCAAAACCAGCTCTGTTAAAATAGACCAAACAGGTTTTGATCCTCCTCCCTTCCTCTCTGAAGAACCAGCACCTTACCGTGGTAGAGAGGTTTGTGTGCCCTGATGAACCTGGGGGCTGTGTTGTCTGGAACCTTGTGTTCCTGGTAGGGTCTCCCATGGCAAATTGGTCTCAGGCAAGGGGCCAGACTAAGATTGGTTCAAAAAGACCTCATGAAAGACGACACACGAAGTGAGGATACCCGGCCCGGAGGAAGCCCGGGGTCCCTTTCTGGAGCCAGGCCCAGAAGGAGGACTCGTCGGCGAGCGTCTGGTGGCCGGGCTTGCCACGGAGCCCGGCCGGGCCCAGCCCGAAAAGGCAACGTGGGCAACACCTCCGCTTCTCCGTCCCGCGGGCCCACCACCTACGGGAAACAACGATGGGGTCGGGTGCGCTGCCAGAAGGGTGGCAGTGAAAGCGGAGGGTCTCGACGGACCAGACCCGGGCGACAGAAGCTGGCTTTGGGGACGTGGAACGTCACCTCTCTGGGGGGGAAGGAGTCGGAGCTTGTGCGGGAGGTGGAGCGGTACCAGTTGGATCTGGTTGGGCTCACCTCTACGCACAGCGTCGGCTCTGGAACCTTACTTCTGGATAGGGGTTGGACTCTATTCTTCTCCGGAGTTGCTCAAGGTGTGAGGCGCCGGGCGGGTGTGGGGATACTCACAAGTCCCCGGTTGGGTGCTTCGTTGTTGGAGTCTACCCCAGTGGACGAGAGGGTTGCCTCCCTACGCCTGCGGGTTATGGGGGGGAAAACTCTGACTGTTGTGTGTGCTTATGCACCCAACAGCAGTTCAGAGTATACAGCCTTCTTGGAGACCCTGGAAAGAGTCCTGTATGGGGCTCCTGAAGGGGACTCTTTAATCTTGCTGGGAGACTTCAACGCACATGTGGGCAATGATGGAGACACTTGGAGGGGCGTGATTGGGAGGAACGGCCCCCCTGATCTGAACCGGAGTGGTGGTTTGTTACTGGACTTATGTGCTAGTCATGGATTGGCCATAACAAACACCATGTTCGAACATAGGGATGCTCATAAGTGTACGTGGTACCAGAGCATCCTAGGCAGAAGGTCCATGATCGATTTCGTTATCGTATCATCGGACCTGAGGCCGTATGTTTTGGACACTCGGGTAAAGAGAGGGGCGGAGTTGTCAACTGATCACCATCTGGTGGTGAGTTGGGTCGAGTGGCGGGGGAAGCCTCTGGATAGACCTGGTAAGCCCAAACGTGTAGTTCGGGTGAACTGGGAACGTCTGGAGGAGGCCCAGGTTCAGGAGGCCTTCAACTCACACCTCCGGCGGAGCTTTTCGGGCATTCCTGTGGAGGTTGGGGACATTGAACCACAGTGGTCGGTGTTCAAAGCCTCTATTGCCGAAGCCGCGGCGGGGAGCTGTGGTCTCAAGGTCCTAGGTGCCTCAAGGGGCGGTAACCCTCGAACCTCCTGGTGGATACCGGTGGTCAGGGAAGCCGTCCGACTGAAGAAGGAGGCCTTCAGGGATTTGTTATCCCGGGGGACTCCCGAGGCAGTTGCAAGGTACCGACAGGCCCGAAGGGCAGCAGCCTCAGCCGTGGCCGAGGCAAAGCAGCGGGTGTGGGAGAAGTTCGGAGAGGACATGGAAAAGGACTTTCGGGCGGCACCAAAGTTGTTCTGGAAAACTGTCCGACACCTCAGGAGGGGGAAGCAGGGAACCATCCAAGCTGTGTACAGTAAGGATGGGACGTTGTTGACCTCAACTGATGGAGTGTTAGGGCGTTGGAAGGAGCACTTTGAGGAACTCCTGAACCCGACAACTCCGTCCTCTATGTTAGAGGCAGAGCTGGAGTATGACGGGGGATCAACACCAATCTCCCGGGGGGAGGTCACTGAGGTTGTTAAACAACTCCACAGTGGCAAAGCCCCGGGGGTGGATGAGATCCGCCCAGAAATGCTGAAGGCTCTGGGTGTTGAGGGACTGTCTTGGTTGACACGTCTCATCAACATTGCGTGGAAGTCGGAAACGGTACCGAAGGAGTGGCAGACCGGGGTGGTGGTTCCCCTTTTTAAAAAGGGGGACCAGAGGGTGTGTGCCAATTACAGAGGCATCACACTACTCAGCCTCCCCGGGAAAGTTTACTCTAAGGTACTCGAAAGGAGGGTCAGGCCGATTGTCGAACCTCAGATTGAGGAGGAACAATGCGGATTCCGTCCTGGTCGTGGAACGACGGATCAGCTTTTTACACTCGCAAGGATCCTGGAGGGGGCTTGGGAGTACGCTTATCCGGTCTACATGTGTTTTGTGGACTTGGAGAAGGCGTATGACCGGGTTCCCAGGGAGGTACTGTGGGAGGTGCTGCGGGAGTATGGGGTGAGGGGGTCTCTACTCAGGGCCATCCAATCTCTGTACTCCCAAAGCGAGAGCTGTGTCCGGGTCCTCGGGCAGTAAGTCGGACCCATTTCCGGTGAGGGTTGGCCTCCGCCAGGGCTTGCGCTTTGTCACCAATCCTGTTTGTAATATACATGGATCGGATTTCGAGGCGTAGTCATGGGGGGGGGGGGGGGTCTGCAGTTCGGTGGGCTAAGGATTGCACCACTGCTTTTTGCAGATGATGTGGTTCTGATGGCTTCATCGGTCTGCGACCTTCAGCACTCACTGGATCGGTTCGCAACCGAGTGTGAAGCGGCTGGGATGAGGATCAGCACCTCCAAATCTGAGGCCATGGTTCTCAGCAGGAAACCGATGGATTGTCCACTCCAAGTAGGGAATGAGTCCTTACCCCAAGTGAAGGAGTTCAAGTATCTCGGGGTTTTGTTCTCGAGTGAGGGAACAATGGAGCGTGAGATGGGCCGGAGAATCGGAGCAGCGGGAGCGGTACTGCAATCGCTTTACCGCACCGTTGTGACGAAAAGGGAGCTGAGCCAGAAGGCAAAGCTCTCTGTCTACCGGGCCATTTTCGTTCCTACCCTCACCTATGGTCATGAAGGATGGGTCATGACCGAAAGAACGAGATCGCGGATACAAGCGGCCGAGATGGGTTTTCTCCGCAGGGTGGCTGGTGTCTCCCTTAGGGATAAGGTGAGAAGTTCGGTCATCCGGGAGGGACTCGGAGTTGAGCCGCTCCTCCTTCGCGTCGAAAGGAGCCAGTTGAGGTGGTTCGGGGCACCTAGTTAGGATGCCACCTGGGCGCCTCCCTAGGGAGGTGTTCCAGGCACGTCCAGCTGGGAAGAGACCAAGGGTAGACCTAGGACCAGGTGGAGGGATTATATCTCTTCGCTGGCCTGGGAGCGCCTTGGGATCCCCCAGTCAGAGCTGGTTGATGTCGCCAGGGAAAAGGAAGTTTGGGGCTCTCTGCTGGAACTGCTACCCCCGCGACCCGACCACGGATAAGCGGAAGAAGATGGATGGATGGATGGATGTAAGAAGTAGAAAGTACAGGTATTTGAGTTCAACATGTAAGAAGTAGAAAGTACAGGTATTTGGGTTCAACATGTAAGAAGTAGAAAGTACAGGTATTTGAGTTCAACATGTAAGAAGTAGAAAGTACAGGTATTTGGGTTCAACATGTAAGAAGTAGAAAGTACAGGTATTTGGGTTCAACATGTAAGAAGTAGAAAGTACAGGTATTTGAGTTCAACATGTAAGAAGTAGAAAGTACAAGGTATTTGAGTTCAACATGTAAGAAGTAGAAAGAAAGTACAGGTATTTGTGTTCAACATGTAAGGAGTAGAAAGTACAGGTATTGTGTTCAACATGTAAGAAGTAGAAAGTACAGGTATTTGAGTTCAACATGTAAGAAGTAGAAAGAAAGTACAGGTATTTGTGTTCAACATGTAAGAAGTAGAAAGTACAGGTATTTGTGTTCAACATGTAAGAAGTAGAAAGTACAGGTATTTGTGTTCAACATGTAAGAAGTAGAAAGTACAGGTATTTGTGTTCAACATGTAAGAAGTAGAAAGTACAGGTATTTGAGTTCAACATGTAAGAAGTAGAAAGTACAGGTATTTGAGTTCAACATGTAAGAAGTAGAAAGTACAGGTATTTGAGTTCAACATGTAAGAAGTAGAAAGTACAGGTATTTGTGTTCAACATGTAAGAAGTAGAAAGTACAGGTATTTGTGTTCAACATGTAAGAAGTAGAAAGTACAGGTATTTGAGTTTAACATGTAAGAAGTAGAAAGTACAGGTATTTGTGTTCAACATGTAAGAAGTAGAAAGTACAGGTATTTGTGTTCAACATGTAAGAAGTAGAAAGTACAGGTATTTGTGTTCAACATGTAAGAAGTAGAAAGTACAGGTATTTGTGTTCAACATGTAAGAAGTAGAAAGTACAGGTATTTGAGATCAACATGTAAGAAGTAGAAAGTACAGGTATTTGAGTTCAACATGTAAGAAGTAGAAAGTACAGGTATTTGGGTTCAACATGTAAGAAGTAGAAAGTACAGGTATTTGTGTTCAACATGTAAGAAGTAGAAAGTACAGGTATTTGAGTTCAAAGTGTAAGAAGTAGAAAGTACAGGTATTTGGGTTCAACATGTAAGAAGTAGAAAGTACAGGTATTTGGGTTCAACATGTAAGAAGTAGAAAATATAGGTATTTCGGTTCAACATGTAAGAAGTAGAAAGTACAGGTATTTGGGTTCAACATGTAAGAAGTAGAAAGTACAGGTATTTGGGTTCAACATGTAAGAAGTAGAAAGTACAGGTATTTGTGTTCAACATGTAAGAAGTAGAAAGTACAGTTATTTGAGTTCAACATGTAAGAAGTAGAAAGTACAGGTATTTGTGTTCAACATGTAAGAAGTAGAAAGTACAGGTATTTGGGTTCAACATGTAAGAAGTAGAAAGTACAGGTATTTGGGTTCAACATGTAAGAAGTAGAAATTACAGGTATTTGGGTTCAACATGTAAGAAGTAGAAATTACAGGTATTTGGGTTCAACATGTAAGAAGTAGAAAGTACAGATATTTGAGTTCAACATGTAAGAAGTAGAAAGTACAGGTATTTGGGTTCAACATGTAAGAAGTAGAAAGTACAGGTATTTCGGTTCAACATGTAAGAAGTAGAAAGTACAGGTATTTGAGTTCAACATGTAAGAAGTAGAAAGAAAGTACAGGTATTTGTGTTCAACATGTAAGGAGTAGAAAGTACAGGTATTTGTGTTCAACATGTAAGAAGTAGAAAGTACAGGTATTTGAGTTCAACATGTAAAAAGTAGAAAGTACAGGTATTTGAGTTCAACATGTAAGAAGTAGAAAGTACAGGTATTTGGGTTCAACATGTAAGAAGTAGAAAGTACAGGTATTTGAGTTCAACATGTAAGAAGTAGAAAGTACAGGTATTTGAGTTCAACATGTAAGAAGTAGAAAGTACAGGTATTTGAGTTCAACATGTAAGAAGTAGAAAGAAAGTACAGGTATTTGTGTTCAACATGTAAGGAGTAGAAAGTACAGGTATTTGTGTTCAACATGTAAGAAGTAGAAAGTACAGGTATTTGAGTTCAACATGTAAGAAGTAGAAAGAAAGTACAGGTATTTGTGTTCAACATGTAAGAAGTAGAAAGTACAGGTATTTGTGTTCAACATGTAAGAAGTAGAAAGTACAGGTATTTGTGTTCAACATGTAAGAAGTAGAAAGTACAGGTATTTGAGTTCAACATGTAAGAAGTAGAAAGTACAGGTATTTGTGTTCAACATGTAAGAAGTAGAAAGTACAGGTATTTGTGTTCAACATGTAAGAAGTAGAAAGTACAGGTATTTGTGTTCAACATGTAAGAAGTAGAAAGTACAGGTATTTGTGTTCAACATGTAAGAAGTAGAAAGTACAGGTATTTGAGTTCAACATGTAAGAAGTAGAAAGTACAGGTATTTGAGTTCAACATGTAAGAAGTAGAAAGTACAGGTATTTGAGTTCAACATGTAAGAAGTAGAGAGTACAGGTATTTGTGTTCAACATGTAAGAAGTAGAAAGTACAGGTATTTGTGTTCAACATGTAAGAAGTAGAAAGTACAGGTATTTGAGTTCAACATGTAAGAAGTAGAAAGTACAGGTATTTGTGTTCAACATGTAAGAAGTAGAAAGTACAGGTATTTGTGTTCAACATGTAAGAAGTAGAAAGTACAGGTATTTGTGTTCAACATGTAAGAAGTTGAAAGTACAGGTATTTGTGTTCAACATGTAAGAAGTAGAAAGGACAGGTATTTGAGTTCAACATGTAAGAAGTAGAAAGTACAGGTATTTGAGTTCAACATGTAAGAAGTAGAAAGTACAGGTATTTGGGTTCAACATGTAAGAAGTAGAAAGTACAGGTATTTGTGTTCAACATGTAAGAAGTAGAAAGTACAGGTATTTGAGTTCAAAGTGTAAGAAGTAGAAAGTACAGGTATTTGGGTTCAACATGTGAGATGTAGAAAGTACAGGTATTTGAGTTCAACATGTAAGAAGTAGAAAGTACAGGTATTTGTGTTCAAAGTGTAAGAAGTAGAAAGTACAGGTATTTGGGTTCAACATGTAAGAAGTAGAAAGTACAGGTATTTGGGTTCAACATGTAAGAAGTAGAAAGTACAGGTATTTGAGTTCAACATGTAAGAAGTAGAAAGTACAGGTATTTGAGTTCAACATGTAAGAAGTAGAAAGTACAGGTATTTGGGTTCAACATGTGAGAAGTAGAAAGTACAGGTATTTGGGTTCAACATGTAAGAAGTAGAAAGTACAGGTATTTGAGTTCAACATGTAAGAAGTAGAAAGTACAGTTATTTGGGTTCAACATGTAAGAAGTAGAAAGTACAGGTATTTGGGTTCAACATGTAAGAAGTAGAAAGTACAGGTATTTCGGTTCAACATGTAAGAAGTAGAAAGTACAGGTATTTGGGTTCAACATGTAAGAAGTAGAAAGTACAGGTATTTGGGTTCAACATGTAAGAAGTAGAAAGTACAGGTATTTGTGTTCAACATGTAAGAAGTAGAAAGTACAGGTATTTGAGTTCAACATGTAAGAAGTAGAAAGTACAGGTATTTGGGTTCAACATGTAAGAAGTAGAAAGTACAGGTATTTGGGTTCAACATGTAAGAAGTAGAAAGTACAGGTATTGGGTTCAACATGTAAGAAGTAGAAATTACAGGTATTTGGGTTCAACATGTAAGAAGTAGAAATTACAGGTATTTGGGTTCAACATGTAAGAAGTAGAAAGTACAGATATTTGAGTTCAACATGTAAGAAGTAGAAAGTACAGGTATTTGGGTTCAACATGTAAGAAGTAGAAAGTACAGGTATTTCGGTTCAACATGTAAGAAGTAGAAAGTACAGGTATTTGGGTTCAACATGTAAGAAGTAGAAAGTACAGGTATTTGGGTTCAACATGTAAGAAGTAGAAAGTACAGGTATTTGAGTTCAACATGTAAGAAGTAGAAAGTACAGGTATTTGTGTTCAAAGTGTAAGAAGTAGAAAGTACAGGTATTTGGGTTCAACATGTAAGAAGTAGAAAGTACAGGTATTTGGGTTCAACATGTAAGAAGTAGAAAGTACAGGTATTTCGGTTCAACATGTAAGAAGTAGAAAGTACAGGTATTTGGGTTCAACATGTAAGAAGTAGAAAGTACAGGTATTTGGGTTCAACATGTAAGAAGTAGAAAGTACAGGTATTTGTGTTCAACATGTAAGAAGTAGAAAGTACAGGTATTTGAGTTCAACATGTAAGAAGTAGAAAGTACAGGTATTTGGGTTCAACATGTAAGAAGTAGAAAGTACAGGTATTTGGGTTCAACATGTAAGAAGTAGAAAGTACAGGTATTTGGGTTCAACATGTAAGAAGTAGAAATTACAGGTATTTGGGTTCAACATGTAAGAAGTAGAAATTACAGGTATTTGGGTTCAACATGTAAGAAGTAGAAAGTACAGATATTTGAGTTCAACATGTAAGAAGTAGAAAGTACAGGTATTTGGGTTCAACATGTAAGAAGTAGAAAGTACAGGTATTTCGGTTCAACATGTAAGAAGTAGAAAGTACAGGTATTTGGGTTCAACATGTAAGAAGTAGAAAGTACAGGTATTTGGGTTCAACATGTAAGAAGTAGAAAGTACAGGTATTTGTGTTCAACATGTAAGAAGTAGAAAGTACAGGTATTTGAGTTCAACATGTAAGAAGTAGAAAGTACAGGTATTTGTGTTCAACATGTAAGAAGTAGAAAGTACAGGTATTTGGGTTCAATATGTAAGAAGTAGAAAGTACAGGTATTTGGGTTCAACATGTAAGAAGTAGAAATTACAGGTATTTGTGTTCAACATGTAAGAAGTAGAAAGTAGAGATATTTGGGTTCAACATGTAAGAAGTAGAAATTAAAGGTATTTGGGTTCAACATGTAAGAAGTAGAAAGTACAGATATTTGAGTTCAACATGTAAGAAGTAGAAAGTACAGATATTTGAGTTCAACATGTAAGAAGTAGAAAGTACAGGTATTTGTGTTAAACATGTAGGAAGTAGAAAGTACAGGTATTTGAGTTCAACATGTAAGAAGTAGAAAGTAAAAAGTCCTCAGAAAAATAAGTAGTGGAGTAAAATACTGATACCAGAAAAATGTATTTAAGTACAGTAACAAAGTATTTGTACTCCACTACTTCCCACCTCTGACCTGAGAGATCTGGATGGTTTGTAATTTAGCAGAAGGTGAAGGTGAGGTGATTTACTCAAACTAGGTCATTGACGTCTCGGCTGAAACGCTGCAGCCATCAAACTTTGGGAGGTCGGACAGGATGGGATTTATGTGACAGGCTGCCTGAAGACGTTAGTATTCCGGAGCGTCACGTGACGGTTTCTCCTCATCACCAGTGTCCGTCGTGGCTTGTCCGCAAACCATGAGACCTGTCAGAGTGAAACACAGCACACATCTGGCTCACACAGTTATATACAGAAGGAGAATTACTTACGTTAGGCTGCACAAATAATCACAAAGATGGTGAAACTGTCAGTATCACAGTGAAACAGCAAACCGCTAATAAAGGAAAGACTGATCACATCATTTAAAGCGGAGCATGTTACAAGAGAACGCAGAAATGAGAACGACAAATATGCAACAGCTTGACAGATGTATTTCTAAGTAGTTAGAAAGCTTTTGAGGTACTAAAGTGAAACAGCAAACACCTGTTATACAAACTAAGATCATTTCTTACATTTAACGCAGAAATGAGAACGATCAATATGCAACGGTTTGACAGACTTCGTTCAAAGTTTGAGGAAAAGAGCATGTAGTCAGAAAGCTTATGACCCGTCAAAGTGAAACAGCAAACACCTGGCTGGCACATCAAAGGAACCAGAGTTATATAAACATCAGAACAAGGAGAATTACTCACGTTTAGCTGCACGAAGAATCACAAAGACGTGATATTGAGAACAACACATATGCAGCAGTTTGACAGATTTCATTCAAAGTCTGAGGGAAAGATGTGGTTAGAAATCTCTCGATGGAAGTATTTTCACACGGGTTTAAGAATTTACTTAAGAAATGCACCTAAATAACATGCTGTAAGGAAGCCCTAGAACAAATGTCCTGTTAATTGTTTTTATTGGGATTCACCAATGTTCCTATAGGTAGAGAGATGGATTTTGCGATTGGTCGAGAGCAATAACTTTAAAAGAAAAATCTGGTTTTCTCAGTCCACAAATTGTTTGTGCAACACAGGAAAAGATCTGTTTTAAATTTGAGAAACATGATTGGGTTATTACTGTCACAAACGAGCTGAGGACCAAAATGCAGAACACGGGAAAACAGAGATAGTCGGTAACCAGCTTTATTAGAGTCTATAGGCCGGTAGGAGACAACACGGCAGATAGTAGGCAAAGGGCTGGTCGGGGACAGGCGAGGGTTCCAGGAGACAGCAGGACGGGAGTCGTAGGCACAGAACGGGTCAGGGAGCAGGCGAGGCAGGCTGGTCAGGGACAGGCAGGGTCGAAACCGGGAGAGCAATCTGAGGAGTAGTGCGGGAAAGACAAGCATGCTGCGAAGTACGATCTGGCACTGAGGTGAAGGTGAAGTGGGCCTAAATACTAATGGAGCTGATGGGTGTAACAGAGTGAGAGAGAGACAGGGTGTGACTACCAGGTGACTAAGGAATGATAATGCAGAAAATAGGTGAGTGAGAAAGCAGACTGTGACAGAACCCCCCCCTTAATGGACGGCTCCAGACGTCTAAACAATACAAAAAAAAAACCAACAAAAGAGACCCAAGAAAAAAAAAACCCTACAGATACCGGGTGGAAGGTGGAGGTATGGGAAAGGTTAGTACTCGTCTGAGACTGCTCTCTCGGCCTCTCCCTCCTGGAAATCCTCGTCCTCCTCGCCCGATGACGACTCCCCCTCCTCCTCGACGAAGCCTCTGGTCCGTAGCGGACGAGTACTCCCTGGCTTAACGCCTGGTCGAGCGTGGGTCCTAGACGGCTGCTCCGGGTAACGCAGGTGGAAGTCTCGGATGAGCTGAGGGTTGAGGATATGACGAGCCGGGACCCACTGCCTCTCCTCAGGACCATAGCCCTCCCAGTCCACCAAATATTGAACCCCTCTTCCTCTGAGACGGGAACGGAGTAAACGACGAAGGGTGTAGGTAGGGCCCCCATCGATCATCCTAGGGGGTGGTGGTGGAGGGGCGGCGGAAACCATAGGGCTCTCCCGGACAGGTTTAATCCTAGAGACGTGGAAGGTGGGATGGATCTTCATGTTCCGGGGCAAACTCAGTCGAACTGCTGCAGGATTAATGACCTTGACAATCTCGAAGGGTCCAATAAACCTGGGCGCTAACTTCTTAGACTCCACCCGAAGGGGAATGTTCTGGGTGGAAAGCCACACCCTCTGGCCTACCTGGTACACAGGTGCCTTGGTTCGTCGGCGGTTCGCTGATGTGGCGTACCGGTTAGCAGACTGAAGCAGAGTTGTACGAGCCTGCCTCCAAGTCCTCCGACAACGTCGGATGAAAGCCTGGACAGACGGACAGGTAACCTCCTTCTCCAATGCAGAGAACAATGGGGGTTGAAAACCGTATGCACACTGAAAAGGGGAAAGACCATTAGCGGAACTGATGAGGGTGTTGTGGGCATACTCCACCCACAGGAGTTGTTTTGACCAGGTCGTGGGATGATCGGAAGCCATGCAGCGGAGAGTGGTCTCCATCTCCTGATTCTTCCGTTCGGACTGGCCATTGGCCTGTGGGTGGAAACCGGAGGTGAGACTAACCGTCGCCCCGATGAGCTCACAAAACTCCCTCCAAAACACAGAGGTGAATTGGGGCCCCCGGTCGGAAACCACATCAGTCGCCAGTCCGTGAATGCGAAACACGTGGAGCAGAATCAGTTCTGCCGTCTCCTTAGCTGACGGGATCTTAGGCAGGGGTATGAAATGAGCCATCTTACTAAACCGATCTACCACCGTCAAGATGGCAGTATGTCCGTGGGACGGTGGTAGACCAGTCACAAAGTCCAATGAAATATGTGACCAAGGGCGACGTGGGACCGGTAATGGATGAAGGAGGCCAGCTGGCGCTTGGTGAGATGGTTTGTGCCGATTGCACACAGGACAGGCGTTCACAAACTCCCGGGTGTCAGCCTCCAGCGTGGCCCACCAGAACCGTTGTAGGACCATCCCCTTGGTACGTTGAATTCCAGGGTGGCAGGAAAGTCTGGAGCTATGAGCCCACTGAAGCACCTCAGCCCTCAAAACCTGAGGCACAAACAAGCGGTTAAGAGGACAAGAACTAGGACCGGGTTGGTCCACCAAAGCGGTCTTAACCCTCTCCTCAATCTCCCAAGCGAGGACGCCGATCACTCGAGGAGCAGGAAGAATGGTGTCCGGAATACCCCGGGTGTCTCCCTCCCTCCCGAACTGCCGGGACAAAGCGTCGGCCTTCACGTTGCGGGAGCCCGGGCGGTAGGAGAGAAAAAAATTAAACCGGGTGAAAAATAACGACCACCTGGCTTGCCGAGAATTCAGTCTCTGTGCCGACCTGATGTATTCCAGGTTCTTATGGTCGGTCCATACCTGAAATGGTTGTTCTGTCCCCTCAAGCCAGTGTCGCCACTCCTCCAACGCCAACTTGACTGCTAGAAGCTCTCGATTCCCCACGTCATAGTTTCTCTCCGCCGGACTCAATCTCCTCGAAAAGAAAGCACAGGGGTGGAGCTTCTGGTTCTCACCAGAACGTTGCGACAGGATGGCCCCCACCCCTACGTCAGAAGCATCCACCTCCACCACCAACTGACCAGCGGTGTCTGGTACTTGAAGGATAGGAGCTGACGTAAACCGGCCCTTGAGGTCCTGAAAAGCCTCCTCGGCTGCAGGGGACCATCGGAACGTCACCTTGGATGAGGTCAGGGCGGTGAGCGGGGCGGCCACGGTGCTGTAGCCACGGATGAACCGTCTGTAAAAGTTGGCGAATCCCAGGAAACGCTGCAGCTCCTTCCGGGAATCAGGAACCCGCCACGAGGTAACTGCTGAGACCTTAGAAGGATCCATCTCCACACTTCCTTGACCCACGATGTAGCCAAGAAAGGCGACCGAAGAAGTGTGAAACTCGCACTTCTCCGTCTTGACGAACAGTGAGTTCTCCAGAAGTCTCTGGAGGACTGTCTGGACATGATGGACGTGCTCCTTGAGGTTCTTAGAAAAAATCAAGATGTCGTCCAGATAGACAAAAACATAACGATCCAACATGTCTCGGAGTACGTCGTTCACCAACGCCTGGAAAACTGCAGGGGCGTTGGTAAGTCCAAATGGCATCACCAGGTACTCGTAATGTCCCGAAGAGGTGTTGAAGGCGGTCTTCCATTCGTCCCCCTCCCGGATTCGTACCAGGTGATAAGCGTTTCTTAGATCCAGCTTAGTGAAGATTGTAGCCCCCTGTAGTAACTCAAATGCTGACGAGATGAGTGGCAAGGGATAACGATTCTTCACCGTGACGTCGTTCAGACCCCGATAGTCAATGCAGGGTCTCAGGGTCTTGTCCTTCTTCGCCACAAAAAAAAACCCTGCTCCTGCGGGTGATGTGGAAGGACGAATAATTCCCGCAGCCAGAGAGTCATTGACGTAGGTCTCCATGGCCTTCCTTTCCGGTGCCGAAAGCGAGTACAACCGGGCCTTGGGTGGGACTGCGCCTGGATGTAGCTCAATGGCGCAGTCATAGGGCCGATGAGGTGGGAGAGATGTCGCCTTAGCCTTGCTAAACACCTCCTTAAAGTCCAAATACTCCGCCGGAACCCCTGTGACATCCGGAACCAGGTTCATATCCACAGATAGTTGAGGTGCGGCGGCCTGCTTGAGACAAACCTGATGACAGGAAGAACTCCAACCTAGGATGGACCCAGTTGCCCAGTCAATGTTCGGGTTGTGGCGGCGGAGCCACGGATAACCCAAAATCAGAGGGATTTGGGGGGATCGTAGCACATGAACCGGATTGTCTCATGGTGGTTCCCCGACATGAGCATACGGACCGGTGTCGTCTGGTGTGTCACTGTTCCCAGCAGGTGACCATCCAAAGCATTAGCCGGTACCGGCTGGAGCAGCCGAACCTGTTGGATGCCCAGCTGTCGTGCGAGCTCCTCGTCAATGATGCTAACATCTGATCCGGAGTCAATAAAAACAGCCAGAGCCTGAGATTTGCCTGTCAGGAGGAGTCGAGCATGGCACAAGGGTCTTAGATTGGGGATCAGCTCAGAGGTTTGGCCCACCAGTATACTCCCCATTACTGATGAGCTCTGTCTTTTACCTCTTCGACGTACTTCCCTCTCCTCAGAGGTAAGACTGGTACGACCCACTTGCATGGGCTCGACCTCGTACCGTGAGTCAGAGTAGGAGTGGGAACTCTCCGCCGAACCCGGAAGTCGAAATCTCCCGGAAACCGGAAGTTGTTGTCGCGAGCAGCGGCCCGCCGCTCGCGTCTGTTGCTCTCCTCTCCGAGTCTGGATTCGTCCGTCACTCCGAGAGGTGCGCTCTATCAACCCATCCAAGGAAGCAGGGAGATCATAGGAAACCAGCTCATCTCTCATATAATCCGCTAATCCTCTCAGATATGCGTCACACTGCGCCGGCTCATTCCAGCTGCTGCGACGGCTACTGGTGCGGAAGTCAATAGCGTAATCCACCACCGTGCCGGAACCCTGGCACAAACTCAGCAGGCCTCCAGCAGCGTCGGGACCCAGACGAACGGGACCGAACACCTTCCGCATCTCCGCGGAAAAGGCAGCAAACGAGGCGCAGGGTGGTGTCTGCTGCTCCCACTCAGCAGTTCCCCATAAACGGGCTCTCCCCGTCAGATGATTAACGGTGAAAGCTACCCGCGCCGCCGAGGAGGCGAAGGTGTGTGGCTGCAGTGAAAACAATATGGAACAGTTTGTGAGAAAAGGCCTGCATCCCTCCGGCTCACCAGCGTAGCGTTCCGGCGTTCCCACACGAGGCTCCGGAGCGTATCCCGTCGGGCCAGGGGCTGGAGCGAGCATCGGAGCTGCGGGCGGAGGGACGGTAGCAGCCATGGTAGCGGCTAGCTGTTGTACGGTGGCGGCCATCTGTTGCATCTGGGAGGTAAGGTGAGCCAGCGTTTGTCCCTGGGTTGAGGTTGCCTGGTGGGTCTCGATAGCTAAGGTAGCTATTGTGACCTCCTGTCTTTGGATGGCATCCTCAACCCTCTCAAAGCGGTCTCTAGGAGACCCGGTGTTTGCTTGGTCCATTTCTGGCCAGATCGTTCTGTCACAAACGAGCTGAGGACCAAAATGCAGAACACGGGAAAACAGAGATAGTCGGTAACCAGCTTTATTAGAGTCTATAGGCCGGTAGGAGACAACACGGCAGATAGTAGGCAAAGGGCTGGTCGGGGACAGGCGAGGGTTCCAGGAGACAGCAGGACGGGAGTCGTAGGCACAGAACGGGTCAGGGAGCAGGCGAGGCAGGCTGGTCAGGGACAGGCAGGGTCGAAACCGGGAGAGCAATCTGAGGAGTAGTGCGGGAAAGACAAGCATGCTGCGAAGTACGATCTGGCACTGAGGTGAAGGTGAAGTGGGCCTAAATACTAATGGAGCTGATGGGTGTAACAGAGTGAGAGAGAGACAGGGTGTGACTACCAGCTGACTAAGGAATGATAATGCAGAAAATAGGTGAGTGAGAAAGCAGACTGTGACAATTACATTTGTGATCTGAATGAAGGCCATGTGTGTGGTGTCTCGTCAATTGTGTTAGTCGTGTTTGTTTTATGTCTGTCTCGTTTTCCCATTTCCTGTTTTATTTTGTACTTACCTCTTGTCTTTCCTTTCAGGCCCTGTTAATTCCTCACTTTGGGTGTTTTTCCGTCATCGTCAGCGTCTGCCCCGCCCCTGATTGTTTCCACCTGGTCCCTATTCCCTCATGTATAAATAGTCCTTGTCTCCCTTTGTCTTGTGCCAGTTCGTCTTGTTTCAGTGTGCTTCCATGTCCAGAGACCCAGCGTTAAAACCAGAGAGAAGAGTTTTGTTTGTTTGAAATCGAGAAGTTTTGTTTTGTCCTCGCTTGAGTGATTTTTTGTTAAAACTTTGTTTTATTTTTTCATTAAAATCTGAGCCGTCGCAATTGAGTCCAGTATTTTTGTACCCTGTTCTAACAATGTGTCCATTAACCCCAATGAGCCTTGATGGAAGACATGGCATGATTTTGAAGATACTGCTAATGGATGCTGTCTGATGGACTGGTTTTCACTAGATAAGAATTATAATTCATAAAAATGTTAATGTGTTTTTCCCTCTGAATTTCCCTTAAGGGACCAATGCATGTTAATCTTATTTTATAAATATCCAGACATTTAGCGACGTTTCGATTAACTTAATATGATTTGAAAAAACAAGAATTAAAACTCAAAATAAAAAGTTACTGAGGAAATTAAAAAGTTTTTCTTCTTGCAGCCTTTAACGGTAGCATCTCTCCAATCACTTATAACTGCACAGCCATTTGATTTGATTGATTTGATGGTTGTTTTCTACCCTGCAAAAAGTGGTTGCAGGAAATCATATTGGATGAAGGACTGGGTTTCCATAACACTTTAGTTAAATATGACCCAGCTCCATGTCAAAAACCAGGCTCCACTTTTAACGTACAGTATTATTTTTAATAACTACAATATTGCATGCCATATTTCTATGTCTTCTGTGTGCTTCTCAAAGTCCTCCTCTGGCCTGTGGAGCTGATATAATGTGATTGACAGCAGCGTTTCACACCCTTCCTTGTCACATGTTATCTGAGATGATGGACGTTCTCACTTTGTTTCTTTTGCCATTTGATTTTCTAATAACTGAACGTCTGACCCAACGCCTGTCATCATCCTTCAGGAGGAACCATGGTGATGCAGGCTGCAGCCGGTGGGTCTTACATCAGCGTGCAAGAGAAGAAGACATGTTTATAGGAGAGCATTGAAGGTCTCCTATCATGCAAAATGCACTTGTCTACATTAATGTGTGTCCTCGGTGTCAGGGATCTCACAAAGTGTCAGAACATCTCGCACCCACATCTCTAAAAAAACGGGGGAAAACGGAGCTGATCCAGATTTGCTGCGTCATGACGTAATATCTGAAATGTGGGCGGGCTTTAGACCCACGGCCCTATCAGAAACGTTGCTATCAGAAACAATGAGTGACTTGTTTTGGACGTAATATGGTCGGTGTTTACATTAGCATGCTAACACTCAGAGCTAACCTGTACTGAGAGAGCATGTGTGTGAAGAAGCAGGAAGTAAAAGGAAGTCACCTTGTGGTAAACCTGAGAGAGAGAAAAGAGTTTGAGCTCCAAACTGTTTCAGAGATAATAACTTCCGGGTAATTCTGAACAGGCATTAGCTCCCCCTCCTCTTTTAAAAAAGAAAACATCAGCATGAAGCAGAGGGACATGAGGGATTTCTAAAATGCATGAACTGTTTGGTATTTTGAGCTAAACACTTCATATTTTTATATATCTGAGACCCATAATATATGCCTCAAAATAGCATGATAGGAAACCTTAAAGCATTCCAAGGTACTATTTAGGATCAATGTGTAGCTGTTATGATCTTAGACCTTGTGTTTGTTCAAGTTTAGATCCTGGAGAGTTCACATGAAAAGAAATGTTTAAATATGATGACAAAAATAACCATGCATGGCTGTGCAGTGTCAAAAAGTCAAAGTCAACTTTATTGTCGATCTTTCAGTTTGTGTGCAGACAGAGAGATCCAAATACCGTTTCCCACCATCCTGAATATAAAAATACAAAAGAGAAAAGACAGAGCGAAGACATGTGAGTGATAGGTGATCGGAGAGGTGCTTCCTTTAAGCCCCTGTCACACTGTCCCGAAATTGACACCCGATGGACACACGATAAAGGAAATGTTCAAATTCGGCTCTGATCGTAGCGACATCGGGCCATTCGTGAGGGCATCTTAAGCCATCGTATGACCGCCGGTGGAGTTTCTCAGGCTCAACTTCGTGAGCAGCAACTTCGTAAGGCACTCGTGAGGGCATCTGGTCAAGTCGTGTCATCTTCGTGTTATCATCGGGCATTCGCCCTCACTCTGATCGGGGCGAATGCCCGATGCCACCGATGATAACAAGATGCCCTCACGATGGCCTTACGAAGGGCAACATTGACACGAATTCAACCCGAAAACAAACCTTCTCAAGGTCCTTCGGCTATTTTTTGGCATGCCAAAGATTTTTCCACCGCTCACGAAGTTGCTGCCGGAGCCTGAGAAACTCCGCCGGCGGTCATACGAAGGCTTAAGATGCCCTCACGAATGGCCCGATGTTGCTACGATCGCAGCCTAATTTGAACATTTCCTTTATCGTGTGTCCATCTGGTTGTTTTATTGCACAACAAAATCATGTAAACAAATTATATAAATAACCCAATTTGTGTTCTGTGAAACTGAAAAGGATATAATATATTATTTTGAAGGCGAGTTGACAGGAAGTTGTTGTTGCTATGGAAACAACAACATGACGGAGAAAACGTAATATCTTCTACATATAAAGACGGAGAAAGTAAAGAACAAAGTCTGAAGATATCAGTACAGTATCAAAGTACTTTAACATAATTGTTTGTGTTACTTTCGTTGCAGTTGTATGTCTTACATGTAATGTAAATGTTGCCTTCGTGTGGTTCGGGGCCATCTTCGTGCGAAATTCACAATTCAATATTCGTGTGTCCATCGGGTGTCAACTTCGGGACAGTGTGACAGGGGCTTTAAAGGTTGTAATAAGAAGAACTTCACCTGCCTATCCGGAGTCTGAGGTAATACTTTCAAAGTCTGTTGATTGGTGCTTTAATTATGTTAAATATGTTTCATCTCTGAAAACTTTAACGAGGACATAATATGCTTATTTTCTGGTTCATATTATATTTAGTGCCTCAACATGTCTCCATGATGTAATGTTCAAAAAGAGAGAAACTCAGGGATCGTAGCCTCTGCAGACCATTGACATGCACTAAAACCTAAATAACACACTACAGGGAAGGGACATAGGGCCTCTTTAAGTGCAATCCTTGGAGAGGTTAGCAACATAGCAACATTTGAAATCCTTCACCTGCATCTCAGGTCATCTTGAAACCTGTGATTGTTCGAGTGCTGCTATTATTAGCTAAGGACACTTGACCTGATTGACCTGGGCAGTGGATGATTACGGGTCAATATGTGTTTCAAAGCAAGAGCATTCCCCAATGAGATCGCCAAGGTCAGGGTAAAAGCTGCTTTGTATGGATTAAGCTGATTCTCCAGAGCCCGTTGAGAGCCACTAATATCTCACATTCAACCACAACTAATGCTCCCGTGTCTCCAGAGTTAAAATGCACATTTCTCCGGAGCCATGTGAGTCATTTTGACGTCTGTGCGTGGGATGATGAGTAATCCAGGCTGGACGAGGCTTTGAATCTGAGTCTCAGAGGAGGGGGGAAATACTGAAGCACAGACGGGGCTAAACACACGCTGTGGAGATTGGACCTTGTGATGGGAAGTCTGGGAAATAATGAGCTCTAACGAAGAGGGGGATTAACGGAACAATAAATATGCCATGTTGTGTTTTTGGTGGTTCTTGGTGGTCAGCCTATTTCTGTTTGTGAAACGTTGAAGTGATCCGACTGCCTACCTGTTGTTGTGTTGTTGTTGTCTGAGATGGGAATCGCATCTCCTATATGCTATTGTTATGTCCATGTTTGTGTCTTTAGCCCAGGGGGTCAAACTCAAACACACAGCGGGCCAACATTTAAAAATGGGTGCTAGTGGAGGGCCGGACTGGTTCAATGTTTATTGCAACACATATTGAAATGAACTTATGGCACATATTAAACCTGGAACTAAGAAAGCTTCAATTATTGCCTATAAAAACAACATTAAATAATCAGTTGCATTTCTCATGGCTCTATCTGCAGCTTCTCCAGACTCATTTCTTACGGCTCTATCTGCAGCTCTCCAGACTCATTTCTTATGGCTCTATCTGCAGCTTCTCCAGACTCATTTCTTACGGCTCTATCTGCAAGCTTCTCCAGACTCATTTCTTACGGCTCTATCTGCAGCTTCTCCAGACTCATTTCTTATGGCTCTATCTGCAGCTTCTCCAGACTCATTTCTTACGGCTCTATCTGCAGCTTCTCCAGACTCATTTCTTATGGCTCTATCTGCAGCTTCTCCAGACTCATTTCTTATGGCTCTATCTGCAGCTTCTCCAGACTCATTTCTTATGGCTCTATCTGCAGCTTCTCCAGACTCATTTCTTACGGCTCTATCTGCAGCTTCTCCAGACTCATTTCTTATGGCTCTATCTGCAGCTTCTCCAGACTCATTTCTTATGGCTCTATCTGCAGCTTCTCCAGACTCATTTCTTATGGCTCTATCTGCAGCTTCTCCAGACTCATTTCTTATGGCTCTATCTGCAGCTTCTCCAGACTCATTTCTCATGGCTCTATCTGCAGCTTCTCCAGACTCATTTCTTACGGCTCTATCTGCAGCTTCTCCAGACTCATTTCTTATGGCTCTATCTGCAGCTTCTCCAGACTCATTTCTTATGGCTCTATCTGCAGCTTCTCCAGACTCATTTCTTACGGCTCTATCTGCAGCTTCTCCAGACTCATTTCTTATGGCTCTATCTGCAGCTTCTCCAGACTCATTTCTTATGGCTCTATCTGCAGCTTCTCCAGACTCATTTCTTACGGCTCTATCTGCAGCTTCTCCTGACTCATTTCTTACGGCTCTATCTGCAGCTTCTCCAGACTCATTTCTTACGGCTCTATCTGCAGCTTAGACTCATTTCTTATGGCTCTATCTGCAGCTTCTCCAGACTCATTTCTTATGGCTCTATCTGCAGCTTCTCCAGAGTCATTTCTTACGGCTCTATCTGCAGCTTCTCCCAGACTCATTTCTTACGGCTCTATCTGCAGCTTCTCCAGACTAATTTCTTATGGCTCTATCTGCAGCTTCTCCAGACTCATTTCTTACGGCTCTATCTGCAGGCTTCTCCAGACTCATTTCTTATGGCTCTATCTGCAGCTTCTCCAGACTCATTTCTTACGGCTCTATCTGCAGCTTCTCCAGAGTCATTTCTTATGGCTCTATCTGCAGCTCCCCCAGACTCATTTCTTATGGCTCTATCTGCAGCTTCTCCAGACTCATTTCTTACGGCTCTATCTGCAGCTTCTCCAGACTCATTTCTTATGGCTCTATCTGCAGCTTCTCCAGACTCATTTCTTACGGCTCTATCTGCAGCTTCTCCAGACTCATTTTCTTACGGCTCTATCTGCAGCTTCTCCAGGACTCATTTCTTACGGCTCTATCTGCAGCTTCTCCAGACTCATTTTTTATGGCTCTATCTGCAGCTTCTCCAGACTCATTTCTTACGGCTCTATCTGCAGCTTCTCCAGACTCATTTCTTACGGCTCTATCTGCAGCTTCTCCGACTCATTTCTTACGGCTCTATCTTGCAGCTTAGACTCCATTTCTTATGGCTCTGCTCTCATCTGCAGCTTCTCCAGACTCATTTCTTATGGCTCTATCTGCAGCTTCTCCAGAGTCATTCTTACGGCTCTATCTGCAGCTTCTCCAGACTCATTTCTTACGGCTCTATCTGCAGCTTCTCCAGACTCATTTCTTTATGGCTCTATCTGCAGCTTCTCCAGACTCATTTCTTACGGGCTCTATCTGCAGCTTCTCCAGACTCATTTCTTATGGCTCTATCTGCAGCTTCTCCAGACTCATTTCTTACGGTCTCTATCTGCAGCTTCTCCAGGTCATTTCTTATGGCTCTATCTGCAGCTTCTCCAGACTCATTCTTATGGCTCTATCTGCAGCTTCTCCAGACTCATTTCTTATGGCTCATATCTGCAGCTTCTCCAGAATTATTTTTATGGCTCTATCTGCAGCTTCTCCAGACTCATTTCTTATGGCTCTATCTGCCCAGCTTCTCCAGACTCATTTCTTATGGCTCTATCTGCAGCTTCTCCAGACTCATTTCTTACGGGCTCTATCTGCAGCTTCTCCAGACTCATTTCTTATGGCTCTATCTGCAGCTTCTCCAGACTCATTTCTTATGGCTCTATCTGCAGCTTCTCCAGACTCATTTCTTACGGCTCTATCTGCAGCTTTCTCCAGACTCATTTCTTTATGGCTCTATCTGCAGCTTCTCCAGACTCATTTCTTACGGCTCTATCTGCAGCTTCTCCAGAGTCATTTCTTATGGCTCTATCTGCAGCTTCTCCAGACTCATTCTATGGCTCTATCTGCAGCTTCTCCAGACTCATTTCTTATGGCTCTATCTGCAGCTTCTCCAGACTCATTCTTATGGCTCTATCTGCAGCTTCTCCAGACTCATTCTTATGGCTCTATCTGCAAGCTTCTCCAGAACTCATTTCTTATGGCTCTATCTGCAGCTTCTCCAGACTCATTTCTTATGGCTCCTATCTGCAGCTTCTCCAGACTCATTTCTTACTGGCTCTATCTGCAGCTTCTCCAGACTCATTTCTTATGGCTCTATCTGCAGCTTCTCCAGACTCATTTCTTACGGCCTCTATTCTTACGGCTCTATCTGCAGCTTCTCCAGACTCATTTCTTATGGCTCTATCTGCAGCTTCTCCAGACTCATTTCTTATGGCTCTATCTGCAGCTTCTCCAGACTCATTCTTACGGCTCTATCTGCAGCTTCTCCAGACTCATTTCTTATGGCTCTATCTGCAGCTTCTCCAGACTCATTTTCTTATGGCTCTATCTGCAGCTTCTCCAGAGTCATTTCTTATGGCTCTATCTGCAGCTTCTCCAGACTCATTTCTTACGGCTCTATCTGCAGCTTCTCCAGAGTCATTTCTTATGGCTCTATCTGCAGCTTCTCCAGAGTCATTTCTTATGGCTCTATCTGCAGCTTCTCCAGACTCATTTCTTACGGCTCTATCTGCAGCTTCTCCAGACTCATTTCTTATGGCTCAATCTGCAGCTTCTCCAGACTCATTTCTTATGGCTCTATCTGCAGCTTCTCCAGACTCATTTCTTATGGCTCTATCTGCAGCTTCTCCAGACTCATTTCTTATGGCTCTATCTGCAGCTTCTCCAGACTCATTTCTTATGGCTCTATCTGCAGCTTCTCAGAGTCATTTCTTATGGCTCTATCTGCAGCTTCTCCAGACTCATTTCTTATGGCTCAATCTGCAGCTTCTCCAGACTCATTTCTTATGGCTCTATCTGCAGCTTCTCCAGACTCATTTCTTATGGCTCTATCTGCAGCTTCTCCAGACTCATTTCTTATGGCTCTATCTGCAGCTTTCTCCAGACTCATTTCTTATGGCTCTATCTGCAGCTTCTCAGAGTCATTTCTTATGGCTCTATCTGCAGCTTCTCCAGACTCATTTCTTATGGCTCTATCTGCAGCTTCTCCAGAGTCATTTCTTACGGCTCTATCTGCAGCTTCTCCAGACTCATTTCTTATGGCTCTATCTGCAGCTTCTCCAGACTCATTTCTTACGGCTCTATCTGCAGCTTCTCCAGACTCATTTCTTATGGCTCTATCTGCAGCTTCTCCAGACTCATTTCTTACGGCTCTATCTGCAGCTTCTCCAGACTCATTTCTTATGAGTACATTTCTCCACAGGCCAACAACAGCTTCAACAAAACTATTCTCCTCAAAGAGAAACCAAACATGCCAGCTGTTGTCGTGAGAGAAAGTGCAGAAGGAAGCATCCTTTGAACTCAGTGTGCTGCTCTGTAATGCTAGCTCAGACACTTGGCATCTCATCCTGGGGGCAAGGTCATCAATGTTTGGGCTCAGGCTCTGAGCGGAGGAGACCCTCAGGATGGAGTGAAGGTGCGATATACCGGCGGGCCAGATCTAATAGGAATTAGAAATTATCCTGTGGGCCGAAATTAAATCCACCAAGGACCTGACTTGGCCCCCGGGCCTTCAGTTTGTCACATGTGCTTTAGCCTGTACAAAACAAATAATATATATAATTATTTGGCGGCCCACTTGCAATGCCCACAGGTTTGGAACTGCTGTCTTATAGTATCGTATCGTACTGTATCGTATCGTATTGTTTCGTCCTGTATATTATCATAATGTATCGGGTCATTCTGTATCGTGTCGAATTGTACCGTCTCATCCTTCCTTCACGTCGATGAAGTCACACGATGAGCGGATGGTCGTGGAGCGGAGCAGCACTGAACTCCAGACTCTTGACCGTCATCGCTGTGGCAGGAATAACCCGCTCAGAACACGAGAGCGTGATGGAAACGGGCTTCAGGCTGCAGGTCATGTGTGAGGTCATGGCTATCATCTGCAGCGGAGGTCAGATGTCAGCCAATCAAAACCCCTCGACCTCACTGAGACAAAGCAGACGTCCAACGGCAGGAGAGAGCTGAGATCATTCATCGCAACTTAAGATTCAACAGTTTAGGAGTAAAATCACACTGTCATTGATTGCATTGACAGAAAAGAGGTCATTTATAATCCATTAGAGAAACTCAGTAAAAGCGCAGCGATCAACGGTGTATTCGTTAAAGTACATGATTTGCAGTAACACTCGTGCGTTTCCACTTGGCCTAGTATCGGCTAGCGGGTCCTAATTCACAGTTTTTCTGGCCACATAAAATCGTGGTTCTAGGGCCAGGAACAACCAGGCTGAGTCGGGCTGAGTATGCTAAACTAGAGAGAGAATCACGAGGGTTGAAACTCCTTCGGGAGGGACCTTTGGGATATCCAAGATGCTTACGCTGTGTGTTTTTGTCATGCTTAATGCAACATGTCAACTCTCTGCTGGTGTACGATCGCCAAACACGGCTGGATCTTCGGTTTTCTGCCATTAATCCAGCAAAGTCTACTCGTGATGGAGATAAAACGCTGCCTCCGTTTCTAACAGGGGGAGCAGTTTACCTGTGCCGCACCCCGGCTCCACCTACCCGCTGTAAACGCCACCCGCCCCCCGGGGAAAACGCAGTGGTCGACTGGTGAGAACGAGGCTTCTTCAGCTCATCTTTCTCTCATACTGAGTATGAGCCTCGTCTCTCTTTTTTCGAGGCGCTTCCTGGACCCTGTCGACGCCTGGCTGGTACCTGTCGTCGACCCGGATGAGGCATTCCTGCACCGCGGGACCTGCTCCCCTCGTCCCCGCTGCCGTGGGGTTAATCCGCATAACCTGAGGTATCTGTGTCGGGCTCCCCGGACCTCTAACGCCACCAATCTGCCAGGTTTGGCCTGGTCAATGCAAGATCGCTAACAAACAAGACTTTTGTCCTAAAGGATTTCTTCACTTCCAAGGGCTTGGATTTCCTCTTCGTGACTGAGACATGGCTCAGTATTGGTGAGTCCAGTGCGTTTACCGAACTTGTACCATTGTTGTATTTTAACTCTCCGCGGACGTCAGGCCGAGGTGGAGGTATAGCAACTGTTTTTAAGAGTGACTATAAATGCCAGCAGCTTTCTCTGACATTCTCACCCGGCAGCTTGAACTGAGCGTGTTCGAGCTTGGTCGCTCTCACACAGTGCTGTGTGCTGTGGTCTATAGACCTCCTAAATACAATAAGGGATTTTTAAACGATTTCTCGGACTTCTTGGCTGAAATTATGCCAAAATATGATCGTGTTCTTATTGTGGGGGATTTTAATATTCATGTGTGTTGCCCCGACAAAGCTATGGCAAAGGACTTTTTAGACCTTGTTGATTCCTTTAATCTTGTGCAGTCTGTGTCTGGCCCAACGCAGGAACGCGGACACACACTTGATCTTGTTTTATCTTATGGTTTGCCTGTTCTTAACCTGGAGATTTGTGACGCCTTTTTCTCTGATCATATGCCTGTATTATTTGATGTGAGTCTTGCTTGTGAAACGGTTAAACCGCGCGCTGCTCCTCGGCGCGCTCGCATTATTAACCCCTCCACTGCTGGTCAGTTCTCTGTCGCCTTTAAACAGAACTGTGTGAATCGGGAACCTTTGTCACCTGAAACGGATGAGCTTAGCTCATGGTTTCACTCTACTTGCAAAGCTGCCATAGACACTGTTGCTCCTTTAAAAACCAGGCAACCTAAAACTAAATCTGAGCCTTGGTTAAATGACACGACTCGGGCTGTCCGACAGGATTGCCGTAGAGCTGAGCTTAAATGGAAAAAGGACAAACTGCAAGTTTCATTTGAAATGTTGAGGGAGTGTTGGCGTTTCTATCAGATCACTGTGAAAGAGGCAAAAAGCAAACTTTTATCTGACATCTTTCTGTCAAATCGTCATAAGCCACGTGTTCTGTTCCAGACTATTGATTTGGTCCTTAATGCCCCCCAGAATAGCTTTATGGAGACCTCTATCGCGGTCTGTGAAGAACACCGTGTTCTGCTGTCTTTAATCAGTTTGAGCATGTAGCTCTGTCTTTTGTACAGGAGATTGTCTCCAAGTTAAAGCCCTCTGGTTCTCCAAATGACCCTGTCGCGCCTCGACTTTTTAAAGAGGTTTTCCCCACTGTTGGACCATCTGTGCTGGCAGCTTTAAACAGCAGCCTGCTCTCAGGGAAGGTCCCCGAAAACCTGAAGCATGCAGTAGTGCAACCTCGTATTAAAAAGCCCAGCCTGGATCCCACAGTTCTGGCTAATTTTAGGCCCATTTCCAAAATGCCTTTTATGTCAAAGATCCTGGAGAAGATTGTCTACAGTCAAATTATGTTTTTTCTGGAAGAGAACAACATACTGGAGGTTTTCCAATCCGGTTTTAAAACTATGCACAGCACTGAAACAGCGCTTTTAAGAGTCTTTAATGACATCCTTTTATCTACTGACTCTGGGGACTGCGTTGTGCTCCTACTTATTGACTTAACTGCTGCTTTCGATACAGTCGACCATGACATCCTGATCTCCCGCTTGGAGAAGTGGGTGGGCATTGAGGGAAAAGCCCTGGAATGGTTCAGGTCATATTTGAAGGACAGAACTTTCTCTGTCAGCCTTGGTGACTCCGAGTCATCCTCTGCTCCACTCCTGTATGGGGTCCCACAGGGCTCAGTATTAGGCCCCCTGCTATTCTCCCTCTATTTGCTCCCTCTTGGGTCCATTTTTAGAAAGCACGGCATCGCATTTCACTGCTATGCTGACGATAGCCAGATTTATGTCCCTCTAACAAAGAAGGGGTGGTTACTCAATGAGCCCACTGCTAAAGTGCCTAGATGACATAAAGGCCTGGATGGCGTGCAATTTCCTTAAACTCAATGAAGGAAAAACAGAAGTAATGGTTTTTGGTAGCACCACTGACACCACTTCTGTAGACCTGGGTTCCTTGCATCAGTACACCAAGCCCACCGTTACGAACCTCGGTATTAAAATGGACCGTGAACTCAAACTTGAGAGTCAGATTAAGTCGGTGGTAAAAACGAGCTTTTATCACCTGAGGCAGCGAGCCAAAGTAAAACCTTTTCTATCAAGACAGCAGTTTGAGACAGTAATCCATGCCTTTGTTACCACCCGGCTGGACTACTGTAACTCTCTCTACATGGGGGTCAGTGGGTCCTCCCTCGCACGACTGCAGCGGGTGCAAAATGCCGCAGCAAGGCTCTTAACTGGCACACGGAAGTATGACCACATTTCCCCTGTTTTAGCTTCTCTCCACTGGCTGCCAATTTATTTTAAAATTATTTTATTTACTTTTAAATCGCTAAATGGCATGACCCCACCATACCTTACTGAGCTGCTACAGCACGCCCACCCGCCCTCTCAGGTCAGCGGACCAACTGCTCCTGAATGTGCCTAAAACCAGGTCAAAGCTCAGAGGGTTGCTTCTCTGTAGCGGCTCCCACGCTGTGGAACGCTCTGCCCCTGGAGATCAGACTCCACTCTGCCTGCTTTTAAATCGCTTCTTAAAACCCACCTCTTCTCCTTAGCGTTTTAACATTTGGCGTTTCAACATCTTTCAGAGTTGCTTTTTTGCTTTTAAATTGTTTTTTGTTTTTACTTGTACTTGTTTTATGTGAGCTGAGCTGTGTTACTTCTTTGTATGCTTTGTTTGATCTATTTGCCTGTACAGCACTTTGGTCTGGAGGTTTAAAGTGCTTTATAAATAAAGTTGTATTGTATTGTAATCGCTGGCAAGGGGGCTACAACTACAACAAGATGAACATATCTGACCGTGATTTAATTGTAATACACGTTTCTAAATGATGCCGAAGTAACAACACACTGATACCGGTTAGTAAAAACCATGAATTAATGCTTTGACAAGTCTGCAGACAGACGGCAGAGAAACACCTTTTAAAATGCGTGTTTTCTAAATGGAGCTTGGCTAAGCTAACGTTATATATGCTCCGACCGTCCACACTCACAACAACGGCCTGCAGACATAAATAAAGCAGCGACTGTATTCTCCATGACACAGGCAGTCTGTGGTTTGTACTTGTTTCACTTCTGTCTAGTTTCTGAACAGATATGAGGAGCTGTGAGCTCTGAGTGCTAAGAGCTAACGGCTGTGTTGTTTTTCTGGGGCTCTCATTGAAGATGACGTCACGGCTCCGCCTACACTGCGTTACTATAGTAACCCCAGTTCCTAAACTGTAATGGAAGCGCAGCATTAAAGTGAGCCGGGCCTAATAAGGCCTAACCAAACCGAGCGAGGCCTGCGGTGGAAACGCGCCATAAGTAACTTGCACGTTGCTGTTTTAATGCAAGGACGAAGTGCATTATAAATCTTGTAGGAATAATACACTTAGATATTTTTATAATGCATTATAATCGCTGTTAAAATGCATCGGGGGAAATGATAAGGTCAATTTCCAGACCTTGCCGGCGGAGCTGTTCTCTCTGTTCCTCGTCTTCCTTATCGGCAGGTTTTACGTTACATAATTTGCTCTGTTGTCGGCAGAGACTTCCATTTCATCCGTGAATCCCAAAAGGGGTGAGTCAGGGTGAGAGGGGGGAGAACACAAGAGAGTAAAGAGGCTGATCCTGAGCTGGTTATCAAGCCGCTGACATTGAGGCTGTGATGTTTCGTCAGTGTGTTTCTGTGTGTCAGAGCGCATCCTCTCAGTGTCGCGGAACCAAAGAATGATCCATCAGTATCCAGATGTGTTTATGAGAGAATATCTGCCCTGAAAGCTGGCCTGTTGTCCCGCTGTTTACTCTGGACAGTGGTCACTTGAGTTATGGGTTAGGGTCAATCGTCCTTGCATTCTGACTCTCAAACATACAGAGAATGGCAGCACACTGGACACCTGGGGGTCTTCATTGATTCAAGACTCAATTTTAAGGCTCAGGTGAAAAAGGTTTGCAACAGGGTCAAATTCAGAATGTTCAATTTGAGGTTTAGCAGGAAGTGCATGTCAACAGAGGCGGCTCTGATGTACCCTGTGATTCGATCTCATATCACCTACTGCTTAACAACCTGCTCACATGCCGTACAACCACTCTTAAACCCCTGGAATCATTATACAAACAAACACTTAAAATAGTAGATAAGAAATCAGTTTATTCTCATCATTGCCCAAAACTCACAAAATATAACTTGTTGAGCTGGAACATGTTATGAGAAATGCAAACGCTTGCCTCGTGTACACAATAATACACGGCCTTACCTCACCTCCGCTCAGACATCACCATACGCACACCTGTAGGTCAACCAGAGGAGACTGCGTTGTTCCATTAAGGAAGAGTTCATTCAGAACAACAGTGGAACTCAGTCCCAGTAACGATTAGAGAACAAAACACCTGCAGTTTATTTAAATCTAACTTAGAAACACGGCTAGTGGAAAGTCAGCTCTGTCATCACATGTGCCTCGACCTGTTGCTCTCTGTCTGCTTTGTGAATATCTATTTATGCTTTTATCATAATATAAGTATCTCAGTTGAATGATGTTTTACTGATTGTATTTACCTGTTATTTGAAGTGAATTTTTGTTTTTAGGACGACTTTCAACATCTGTCCAGGAACTACAGACGAAAAATAGCCTGTTGCCTAACTCTGCCGCATTTACAGAGATGTCAATCAATGTCCCTGTCAAATAAATAAGTACAAGTACACAAATAATGAAACACGTTTATTTCTGTTGACAGTGGTCCCTTGAGTTGAGTTATGGGTTAGGGTCATCCTTACACGTTTACCCTCAAACATACAGAGCATGGCGGCACACTGGTATAAATGCTGCCCCAAAACAAGTACAAATAATTTATGAAAATGTTTTTTCTGATATCAAGTAAGATATATTTCTTGCAAAAGAAGATCCCTCTTCTTAAAAAACTCAGCAGCTTAAAAACCGTGTTTCATCTGAGGAACTAAAAGAGTTTGAGTTCACTAAGTACTTAATGTATAAAGAAGACTTTCATTTTGAAGCATGTTTGGGCACCTGGTGTAATTGTGTATAATGGGAGACAGGTGGAGGTGGGAGAGCACCAGTGAAGCATATGGGGTTTAACAAGGGAGGACGCAGGAAAGGGAAAGGGAACATGGTTAAATATATGTTGGTGATATTGGAATGCTGCCCCGCTAACTGGTGCATCAGCGGCAGTTTTCCGTTCGAGTTCATTTCCTGTTTTACTTCAATTTGACTACAAATTAAGCTTTGGCTCTTTTTCTCTGCTGGAACAAATGGACATGTCCCGCCTGAGGGACGAATGAAAGTATTCTGGTTCTGATTCTTTATGATTTGGGCCACTACGCAAAATAAATATCCCTCTATGAAGCTCCTCCTCTGACTTTAAAACAGTTCATTTTAATACAAGCTTCCAACATTACAGGTCACCTATTGTGCAAAATCCACTTCTCCATGTCTCTTCCACATCAACATGTGTCCCCTCTTCTTCATGTCTCTTCTACATCAACATGTGTCCCCTCTTCTCCATGTCTCTTCTACATCAACATGTGTCCCCTCTTCTTCATGTCTCTTCTACATCAACATGTGTCCCCTCTTCTTCATGTCTCTTCTACATCAACATGTGTCCCCTCTTCTCCATGTCTCTTCTACATCAACATGCGTCCCCTCTTCTCCATGTCTCTTCTACATCAACATGTGTCCCCTCTTCTTCATGTCTCCTCTACATCAACATGTGTCCCCTCTTCTTCATGTCTCTTCTACATCAACATGTGTCCCCTCTTCTTCATGTCTCTCCTACATCAACATGTGTCCCCTCCTCTTCATGTCTCTTCTACATCAACATGTGTCCCCTCTTCTCCATGTCTCTTCTACATCAACATGTGTCCCCTCTTCTTCATGTCTCTTCTACATCAACATGTCCCCTCTTCCTCATGTCTCTTCTACATCAACATGTGTCCCCTCTTCTTCATGTCTATTCTACATCAACATGTGTCCCCTCTTCTCCATGTCTCCTCTACATCAACATGTGTCCCCTCTTCTTCATGTCTCTTCTACATCAACATGTGTCCCCTCTTCTTCATGTCTCTTCTACATCAACATGTGTCCCCTCTTCTCCATGTCTCTTCTACATCAACATGTGTCCCCTCTTCTCCATGTCTCCTCTACATCAACATGTGTCCCCTCTTCTCGGGACACCTAGTGGTTAAAGCATGTTATTGAATTTCATTATTTGTATTATTATATATTAATAGGATCCCTATAAAGTATATCAAAAGCTGGGGATTCTGGGTAGTGTAGTGTCTTCTGCCATCCTTTACTCAGAAAAAATATTTGTTTCTCCGAATCGAAGGGGAAAAATACAAAAGCAATCAATGTTGTGTAATTTAAACCAATCAATGTTGTGTAATTAACAAGGATACTCTGGTGTTTTTTAGTCGATGAGTAGAGCAGATATCACTGTCAAATCAATCCACAGTAAGGGGAATACTTACTTCCGGGTGTACAATTCTCCGTTATCCAATGAGAATGGACGCTCACATTGCCTTTAAGGGCAGCCGACACAAACGAATGCCGTGCTTCCATAAGCGTCACATCCCGGCGCAGACGGGAATACATTGCAATCAGTTGAAAGCTGTTTGCGTCCCTTTATGAAGCTGAAGGAGCCTCGGAGCGGCACAACTGCACGCCACGGGACCCTGACCAAACGTCGCTCCTGGACGCTTATGGAGTGAGAGTGTGTTGTCCAACATGAAAGCTAGTGTACTTTCCCCTCTGCTCGCTAACAGCTTGCTTTCCGTGGAGATGTGATTCTACATGTCTGCTCTCATGTGAGTTTCCACGATGCATCAACTTAATTAATGTGAATGTGCCCGGAGTCATTCCTGCCGTCGGTACAGAGGCTGTTACATCACTCTCACACCACACACACACACACACACACACACCACACACACACACACAGACACACACACACACACACACACACACACACACACACACACACACACACACACACACACACACACACACACACACACACACACACATTTGGATCCCACTGGGGATTTACGTTCTCCAACACAAATCCCTGCTCCGTTGTTTTTGTTGTTGTTGAGGGAATTTATTTATCGACCAAATCAGACACTATGCATTATGTAGGCTATGTATTGTGAACGCAACGCTGCGCAAATGTGTGTCTGACTCTGCCTCACAGAGGGTGACTGGCTGTCTACATGATGTGGCCTGCCGACATGGCCACTTTCATACAGATCATACTAATGCCCTCGATTGGTCTCTGTGTGTCATTCAAGCTCGGGAGGGTGTGTGTTAGTGTATGTGTGGCGCGAGCGAGAGAGAAAGCGTGCGCACCGGTTACGTCTATTGTTGTTGTTAGCATCTGGTGCTAGCTAGCTGCGCTAATGGATATAATGAGCTTTCAACAAGGTGGAGGAGAGTCCTCTCCTGTCAGACTGAGAGACTGATAACTACAGCTCAGGTGAGGTAAAGGACTCTCTGAGTGTTTAGATAGTTAACTTAGTCTAAGTTCTCAGTGGGTCTCAAACGGTTTGGTCACCATTTATGTAAACACTTATTTCCATTTGAGGGGGGAGTGATTAGTAAAATATGCATGAATAATAACAAAATAAAATGTTAACTAGGTGAAAAAAGGTAAGATAAACTTTTAAAACTTGTTGAGAGCTAACACTAGTCTTTGCTGCTGCCTCAAAGAGGAGCAGGGGGAGAGGAGGGAGACGGGTGAGGCTGGTTCAGGAGCCCAGACACACTCACAACTATAAATGAACCAAAAACAAATAAATAAACAAGTTTCAGTGTTTTTTCATATTGGATATGGTATGTTATTGGTTCTGGCCATGTTCTTATGATTTTATGATTATTTAAATGTATACAGTTCTGTTTCATATGGGTGTAGTCTCTTTATTTCCCCCTCAAAGTGCACCAGATTGATGCATTTAAGTCCAACATGTAAAAAAAATCTTAGCGGGGGAGCATGTCCCCGGACCCCCCTAGAGGATTTGAGGTGCACCTCCACTTAAAATATGTTCACATGGATAGGTTCCTAAATAGATTTGCACTTTTTTTTTAAATAGTAACCCATGTCCATATGTTTATTCTAGGGTAGTAGATTTAAAGTGTAGGGCTCTCACTATGGGCAGCAACGCTGTAAATATTGACAAATAAATCCAGGAAAATGGCACAACAGAAAACTGGTAGTGGCCTGGCTGGGTGTAGAATTCCCGGCCTGATTTATTGTCCCAGTCCGGCCCTGGCTTCCCCTGTCACGTGTTCTGTGCTCAGTGATGATCCTTATATTTCTAAAATCTGTGGACTCTCAGGATGTTATCTAAGCTTGTTTGTGCAGATCCAATAAGTATATCGATCTGTATAGCTAGAGTTCTGTGCTAACGGCATTAAGATGTTTTCGCTCAGGGCTAATTCAGAGGCTAAAAAAAATCATCAGTTACCTGAGTTTCTTCCCGTTACATGGATATGAAATATTCATAGTTTATTACATCTTAAGAAGCCCTCAGACACTGTTGCTTGCACATGTTGTGGTTTCGGACCCGCCGAAGGGTACGTGGGGCTTAAGAGGGCATTTCAAAGCCCATACTTCTTTACTTTTACGAGTAAAGAAGTATGTACTTCTACTTCTAAACATGAGTATCTGTACTTCTACTTGAGTAAAGGATGTGTGTACTTAAGTAAATGAGCATAATTTGTTCCTATTGCAGTAGTTTAGCTGTGTCTTCCAGAGCTGCAGCTGCTGATTCATTAGCTGCTGTTGTGTTTCTACGAGGGTCTTTCAGCCCTCAACTGTGTTTCTCCTCCCCCTGCGATCCATGCCAGGCTGCAGGGGGGGAATTGGACGGTGTGTGTGGTCCTTTTATTTATACAGTCTATAGTGTGGTCCAACTGATGGGTGCACAAAGGGAGGGGTTTCTGGAGGAAACAAAGACAGTAGAGCCCCTTCTTTAAGAGACACAGACCCCAGACCCCTCCCACAGGCACTATAGGCTACAGTCACGTGCAACATGTGAGCCATTACTCACGCATACATCTCTATGTTTTGCACATTTCTGAACAATACCTCGTTTAAAGTAGAGACACTACATACTGATATACACCTGAACATCAGCAGGAGAGGACTCTTTAAAGTAGAAACACTACATACTGATATACACCTGAACATCAGCAGGAGAGGACTCTTTAAAGTAGAGACACTACATACTGATATACACCTGAACATCAGCAGGAGAGGACTCTTTAAAGTAGAGACACTACATACTGATATACACCTGAACATCAGCAGGAGAGGACTCTTTAAAGTAGAGACACTACATACTGATATACACCTGAACATCAGCAGGAGAGGACTCTTTAAAGTAGAGACACTACATACTGATATACACCTGAACATCAGCAGGAGAGGACTCTTTAAAGTAGAGACACTACATACTGATATACACCTGAACATCAGCAGGAGAGGACTCTTTAAAGTAGAGACACGACATACTGATATACACCTGAACATCAGCAGGAGAGGACTCTTTAAAGTAGAGACACTACATACTGATATACACCTGAACATCAGCAGGAGAGGACTCTTTAAAGTAGAGACACTACATACTGCTATACACCTGAACATCAGCAGGAGAGGACTCTTTAAAGTAGAGACACTACATACTGATATACACCTGAACATCAGCAGAGAGGACTCTTTAAAGTAGAGACACTACATACTGATATACACCTGAACATCAGCAGGAGAGGACTCTTTAAAGTAGAGACACTACATACTGATATACACCTGAACATCAGCAGGAGAGGACTCTTTAAAGTAGAGACACTACATACTGATATACACCTGAACATCAGCAGGAGAGGACTCTTTAAAGTAGAGACACTACATACTGATATACACCTGGACATCAGCAAGAGAGGACTCTTTAAAGTAGAGACACTACATACTGATATACACCTGAACATCAGCTGGAGAGGACTCTTTAAAGTAGAGACACTACATACTGATATACACCTGAACATCAGCAGGAGAGGACTCTTTAAAGTAGAGACACTACATACTGATATACACCTGAACATCAGCAGGAGAGGACTCTTTAAAGTAGAGACACTACATACTGCTATACACCTGAACATCAGCAGGAGAGGACTCTTTAAAGTAGAGACACTACATACTGATATACACCTGAACATCAGCAGGAGAGGACTCTTTAAAGTAGAGACACTACATACTGATATACACCTGAACATCAGCAGGAGAGGACTCTTTAAAGTAGAAACACTACATACTGATATACACCTGAACATCAGCAGGAGAGGACTCTTTAAAGTAGAGACACTACATACTGATATACACCTGAACATCAGCAGGAGAGGACTCTTTAAAGTAGAGACACTACATACTGATATACACCTGAACATCAGCAGGAGAGGACTCTTTAAAGTAGAGACACTACATACTGATATACACCTGAACATCAGCAGGAGAGGACTCTTTAAAGTAGAGACACTACATACTGATATACACCTGAACATCAGCAGGAGAGGACTCTTTAAAGTAGAGACACTACATACTGATATACACCTGAACATCAGCAGGAGAGGACTCTTTAAAGTAGAGACACGACATACTGATATACACCTGAACATCAGCAGGAGAGGACTCTTTAAAGTAGAGACACTACATACTGATATACACCTGAACATCAGCAGGAGAGGACTCTTTAAAGTAGAGACACTACATACTGCTATACACCTGAACATCAGCAGGAGAGGACTCTTTAAAGTAGAGACACTACATACTGATATACACCTGAACATCAGCAGGAGAGGACTCTTTAAAGTAGAGACACTACATACTGATATACACCTGAACATCAGCAGGAGAGGACTCTTTAAAGTAGAGACACTACATACTGATATACACCTGAACATCAGCAGGAGAGGACTCTTTAAAGTAGAGACACTACATACTGATATACACCTGAACATCAGCAGGAGAGGACTCTTTAAAGTAGAGACACTACATACTGATATACACCTGGACATCAGCAAGAGAGGACTCTTTAAAGTAGAGACACTACATACTGATATACACCTGAACATCAGCTGGAGAGGACTCTTTAAAGTAGAGACACTACATACTGATATACACCTGAACATCAGCAGGAGAGGACTCTTTAAAGTAGAGACACTACATACTGATATACACCTGAACATCAGCAGGAGAGGACTCTTTAAAGTAGAGACACTACATACTGCTATACACCTGAACATCAGCAGGAGAGGACTCTTTAAAGTAGAGACACTACATACTGATATACACCTGAACATCAGCAGGAGAGGACTCTTTAAAGTAGAGACACTACATACTGATATACACCTGAACATCAGCAGGAGAGGACTCTTTAAAGTAGAGACACTACATACTGATATACACCTGAACATCAGCAGGAGAGGACTCTTTAAAGTAGAGACACTACATACTGATATACACCTGAACATCAGCAGGAGAGGACTCTTTAAAGTAGAGACACTACATACTGATATTCACCTGGAAAACATGCAGAAATAAGTTAACTACCGGCAGGTTTGTTGGTAGAAGTATGAGTAAAGATCATTACTGAATATAACCACAGATCCCTAAAAATCAAACATAAGAGGATCCACAGTAGCCGCAGAGTCACGCTTTCTCTGCGGACGCGCACGCTGTGACAGTTGCAGAGATGTAACGATAAACTGAGGGGAAGACGTCTGAACATTTCCCGGAAATGAAAATGAAGCTCAGTCTCGGGGTTTCCATCCTCACAAATGGTTCTGTTGTGGCGACTTCTCCGGCGTCCACAGAGGACAGAATATAAACTGTTGTGACACACGAGGATCTGCAGCCGACCGTGAGTAATGCGAAGGTTCACGAAATGCCTGGGAGACCAAACATACATCCGTGCAGACAAGGGCTTGTCACAATTCCACGTGCACCGCTACATCCTTACACTTATTTTGGGGTGGATGTTAGTCATTTAGACTCACTCCTGCAGCAAAGGCTTGCATGACAGAACAAACCCCGTTAACTTGTTTACACCAGGTTTTATTTTCCTTTTTTGTTACTGTTCCTCTGATGACCCATTTCATGTTCAGGTGTATATCAGTATGTAGTGTCTCTACTTTAAAGAGTCCTCTCCTGCTGATGTTCAGGTGTATATCAGTATGTAGTGTCTCTACTTTAAAGAGTCCTCTCCTGCTGATGTTCAGGTGTATATCAGTATGTAGTGTCTCTACTTTAAAGAGTCCTCTCCTGCTGATGTTCAGGTGTATATCAGTATGTAGTGTCTCTACTTTAAAGAGTCCTCTCCTGCTGATGTTCAGGTGTATATCAGTATGTAGTGTCTCTACTTTAAAGAGTCCTCTCCTGCTGATGTTCAGGTGTATATCAGTATGTAGTGTCTCTACTTTAAAGAGTCCTCTCCTGCTGATGTTCAGGTGTATATCAGTATGTAGTGTCTCTACTTTAAAGAGTCCTCTCCTGCTGATGTTCAGGTGTATATCAGTATGTAGTGTCTCTACTTTAAAGAGTCCTCTCCTGCTGATGTTCAGGTGTATATCAGTATGTAGTGTCTCTACTTTAAAGAGTCCTCTCCTGCTGATGTTCAGGTGTATATCAGTATGTAGTGTCTCTACTTTAAAGAGTTCTCTCCTGCTGATGTTCAGGTTTATATCAGTATGTAGTGTCTCTACTTTAAAGAGTCCTCTCCTGCTGATGTTCAGGTGTATATCAGTATGTAGTGTCTCTACTTTAAAGAGTCCTCTCCTGCTGATGTTCAGGTGTATATCAGTATGTAGTGTCTCTACTTAAGAGTCCTCTCCTGCTGATGTTCAGGTGTATATCAGTATGTAGTGTCTCTACTTTAAAGAGTCCTCTCCTGCTGATGTTCAGGTGTATATCAGTATGTAGTGTCTCTACTTTAAAGAGTCCTCTCCTGCTGATGTTCAGGTGTATATCAGTATGTAGTGTCTCTACTTTAAAGAGTCCTCTCCTGCTGATGTTCAGGTGTATATCAGTATGTAGTGTCTCTACTTTAAAGAGTCCTCTCCTGCTGATGTTCAGGTGTATATCAGTATGTAGTGTCTCTACTTTAAAGAGTCCTCTCCTGCTGATGTTCAGGTGTATATCAGTATGTAGTGTCTCTACTTTAAAGAGTCCTCTCCTGCTGATGTTCAGGTGTATATCAGTATGTAGTGTCTCTACTTTAAAGAGTCCTCTCCTGCTGATGTTCAGGTGTATATCAGTATGTAGTGTCTCTACTTTAAAGAGTCCTCTCCTGCTGATGTTCAGGTGTATATCAGTATGTAGTGTCTCTACTTTAAAGAGTCCTCTCCTGCTGTGTTCAGGTGTATATCAGTATGTAGTGTCTCTACTTTAAAGAGTCCTCTCCTGCTGATGTTCAGGTGTATATCAGTATGTAGTGTCTCTACTTTAAAGAGTGCTCTCCTGCTGATGTTCAGGTGTATATCAGTATGTAGTGTCTCTACTTTAAAGAGTCCTCTCCTGCTGATGTTCAGTGTATATCAGTATGTAGTGTCTCTACTTTAAAGAGTCCTCTCCTGCTGATGTTCAGGTGTATATCAGTATGTAGTGTCTCTACTTTAAAGAGTCCTCTCCTGCTGATGTTCAGGTGTATATCAGTATGTAGTGTCTCTACTTTAAAGAGTCCTCTCCTGCTGATGTTCAGGTGTATATCAGTATGTAGTGTCTCTACTTTAAAGAGTGCTCTCCTGCTGATGTTCAGGTGTATATCAGTATGTAGTGTCTCTACTTAAAGAGTCCTCTCCTGCTGATGTTCAGGTGTATATCAGTATGTAGTGTCTCTACTTTAAAGAGTCCTCTCCGGCTGATGTTCAGGTGTATATCAGTATGTAGTGTCTCTACTTTAAAGAGTCCTCTCCTGCTGATGTTCAGGTGCATATCAGTATGTAGTGTCTCTACTTTAAAGAGTCCTCTCCGGCTGATGTTCAGGTGTATATCAGTATGTAGTGTCTCTACTTTAAAGAGTCTCTCCTGCTGATGTTCAGGTGTATATCAGTATGTAGTGTCTCTACTTTAAAGAGTCCTCTCCTGCTGATGTTCAGGTGTATATCAGTATGTAGTGTCTCTACTTTAAAGAGTCCTCTCCTGCTGATGTTCAGGTGTATATCAGTATGTAGTGTCTCTACTTTAAAGAGTCCTCTCCTGCTGATGTTCAGGGTGTATATCAGTATGTAGTGTCTCTACTTTAAAGAGTCCTCTCCTGCTGATGTTCAGGTGTATATCAGTATGTAGTGTCTCTACTTTAAAGAGTCCTCTCCTGCTGATGTTCAGGTGTATATCAGTATGTGGTGTCTCTACTTTAAAGAGTCCTCTCCTGCTGATGTTCAGGTGTATATCAGTATGTAGTGTCTCTACTTTAAAGAGTCCTCTCCTGCTGATGTTCAGGTGTATATCAGTATGTAGTGTCTCTACTTTAAAGAGTCCTCTCCTGCTGATGTTCAGGTGTATATCAGTATGTAGTGTCTCTACTTAAAGAGTCCTCTCCTGCTGATGTTCAGGTGTATATCAGTATGTAGTGTCTCTACTTTAAAGAGTGCTCTCCTGCTGATGTTCAGGTGTATATCAGTATGTAGTGTCTCTACTTTAAAGAGTCCTCTCCTGCTGATGTTCAGGTGTATATCAGTATGTAGTGTCTCTACTTTAAAGAGTCCTCTCCTGCTGATGTTCAGGTGTATATCAGTATGTAGTGTCTCTACTTTAAAGAGTCCTCTCCTGCTGATGTTCAGGTGTATATCAGTATGTAGTGTCTCTACTTTAAAAGAGTCCTCTCCTGCTGATGTTCAGGTGTATATCAGTATGTAGTGTCTCTACTTTAAAGAGTGCTCTCCTGCTGATGTCCAGGTGTATATCAGTATGTAGTGTCTCTACTTTAAAGAGTCCTCTCCTGCTGATGTTCAGGTGTATATCAGTATGTAGTGTCTCTACTTTAAAGAGTCCTCTCCTGCTGATGTTCAGGTGTATATCAGTATGTAGTGTCTCTACTTTAAAGAGTCCTCTCCGGCTGATGTTCAGGTGTATATCAGTATGTAGTGTCTCTACTTTAAAGAGTCCTCTCCTGCTGATGTTCAGGTGTATATCAGTATGTAGTGTCTCTACTTTAAAGAGTGCTCTCCTGCTGATGTTCAGGTGTATATCAGTATGTAGTGTCTCTACTTTAAAGAGTCCTCTCCTGCTGATGTTCAGGTTGTATATCAGTATGTAGTGTCTCTCTACTTTAAAGAGTCCTCTCCGGCTGATGTTCAGGTGTATATCAGTATGTAGTGTCTCTACTTTAAAGAGTCCTCTCCTGCTGATGTTCAGGTGCATATCAGTATGTAGTGTCTCTACTTTAAAGAGTCCTCTCCGGCTGATGTTCAGGTGTATATCAGTATGTAGTGTCTCTACTTTAAAGAGTCCTCTCCTGCTGATGTTCAGGTTTCAACATTTTCACAGCTTGATTATTTCGGAAACCTCTGTGGACGCTATAATAACTTAATTATCTTTATTAAACCAAGATTTGTTCAACGCATTTTTCGATAACAGACTTGCTTTTTTTAATAGCGCCTTATGATATCCTGTCCTTTGACACTATGATCTCCCTCTGGAGGGAACACAGGGGCTGTAGACTTTGCAGACCATTGACACGCACTAAAACCTGTATTACTCACTACAGGAGAGGGAAAACTCTAACTAGGATAATATGACCTCTTTAAATAAAATGCTTTAATAAAAATATAAATGTTTCAACCATGGTGTTTTAATTCTCTGGCCGAGCAGTTATGCAACCCCCATTGTTTAACAGCTCAATTCAAACCAGGCTGCTGCTGAACATGTGCAGCTATTCAGTGACATTGTTGAGCTTCATTCATCACTTGATACCTGACTGTAGTCTGGATATAAGAAGTGGAGGTAGTTGTTAGTGCATCGGGGTAAACAACCGGAACACAATGAGTAAACAAGAGAGATTTGAACTG